>OX442314.1:57504388-57729202 GCA_949358305.1 Strigamia acuminata
GAATGAACGAATTGAAACCTGCAGACCATCTAAATACCAGTCTACTCGCAAACTAACAATTAAATTGAATTAAATGTTGCATATGATAAATGCTACACTCATTTATGGAATGCAGTCTAACAGAACCAATATTATCTCTCTAATGGTAAATGCTACACTCATTTATGGAATGCAGACTAACAGAACCATATTGTACACACTGGTTTGTAAGAATTAAAAACCAGCACAGAAATATCAAACACCAGAGCTCTCATCTAGTACCAACTGGAACGAGTCTAGTGGTCCAGGGGCAACCACGAGGAGGTAGAGAGTTGGATTTGCTGCCCCCAATGTTTGAATGGAAAATTAAACGATAAAAAGATCGATAAACTTAGTAACTTACTCGAATGGATGCGGGATATTTTTATCGCTGTCGTTTCAACGACTTTGAATAAATTGCAGCAATCGTTCGCGTAATCCGCCTGCAAATGGCGAGTTGAGCAATCTAGGATAGAAAATAACATTTTAACACCGTAATGATATCACTATATCACTACGAACCTAATAAACATATAATTATAAGCAAATGAATTCGATGCGAAAGGATTTTGAAGATAAATGGCAGAAACAAACGGCGCTAACGGAAGTGGGGTGATAAAGAAGGAATAAAGCCAATAAAAATTGGAGTAAAAGTTCAGTGGGAACGACTCAAATTCAAATTAACACACACAACACGATAAAAACAACTCGTGCTTACACATCTGAGGAAATTATACGTACGATTCATGAGTGATTTTTCCGACCGGAGTTTTCGCATCCCATCAGTCCTTTGTCTGTTTCGTGGCTAGGGGGTTTACAGACGTGAATCATGGGCATCGTTCTCGACAGAACGAATCTTTATGCTTTATTACATCTATGTATGGTAGCCTAGAAGGATCAGTCCTCCGATGCAGTTACTGCCAGTAATCTGTATAATTTGTTCCATGGTCGGCGCTGCGTAGTGAAATCGACTCATGCTTTTGGACAAATTGTGATCGCTGCTACAAACTAGCAAAAATGAAAAATTTTGTAACACCTACGAAGGCGAACAAATTTTGTCATAAAAAAATTAAGACCGAGGTTCAAGCAGGAAAGTATCCGAGAAAAAGATCAACGAAACGACCTTTGTTAAAAATTAAGAAATATTTTGTGTCAATTCGTTTTAATTTTATTTATATTTCAGTTAGTTTGGCTATATTGCCAAATGGAGGACAAACATAGTGAGACATATCCGGAAATAAACTCTTTGGTAATTTTTTTTTTGTTTTTTTGTTTTTTTTAAAAAAGGTAACTATATTTAAGACAAGCTTTTTTAATCTGTAGGGAATTGAATATCCTCCAAACAATTATTCTGAAGAACAAACAAGAACATTTATAACAGCTTAAAGTCTCCCCTGCGATGCCATATTTCACACACAACAATCAGAACATTTTCTGTTTTTATGATTTAAAAATGTACGAAATGTATTCTCAGGAAATAATATATTTTTTGATGGAAATAAGACGGCATCATGGAACCATTTGAAGTCCTTTTTTTCGTATGATCAGAGTTTACCTGTGCAAATGGCACTAAAGTTAACTCAGAAACACATCGAGCCACCACCATTTTATAAAATGAAAGTCAAACCAGCAGCTCAAGTAATTAGCCACACTGTCATCTGCAATGATGACATACGTCACATTGGGTCAACTGGATGCAAATAATACCCACACAGCTCAATTTTTAGAAATGTTTAACAAACTGTTTGACATTTTCAATAGCAGTACTAGCACTGAAGACAAGCAAATGGGAGAGTCTTTAAAAAATCAAACGGATGAAATTACATTTTTAAAAAATACTCTGTTATGGCTTCAAACAATTATAGTGTATAAAATGAATTCAGACAAAGTAGTAACATGTATGGATCGTTTCCATCTCTGCTTTACTGCGTTTGTGGGAAGAATTGACACCAAGTTTATCATCACTCTACACTCGTCGTCTTAATCAAGATAGAGTAGAAAATGTTTTTGGTGTCATTAGGCGTAAGGGCGGATGCAACGATAATCCAACAACAGCCCAATTTAAACCACAGTTCACACAAGCAGGATTAAATGCTTTGTTGAAGCCAAATACAAGTTCAAATTGTGAAGTTGACTCCGATCATCTTCTCTGCCAAATTGACAAATTATCCACGGCAAGGAGCAGTTTACCAATTGAAACTCCAAACGCCTTACCATCAAACACTGAATTGGGGACGGATGCAGATTTTGCTTTTGACAAACGTTTATTTTCGAGGCATGAATGTGATGTTTGCTGTAATAGTTTCCTACAAAAAACTGATACTCTTACATCAAATACGCAGCTATTCATGTTTTTCAAAGCCTATAAATCTGACACTGATTTCCATCATTTAAAGGTGGCAACACAATTATTTTCAGACTACTGTATGTCAAATTATGTGAAGTGACATTCAATGTCAATTTTTATAAAGTTATTGCAGAAAGCAATATAAAACATAAATTAGTAAACGTGGTAATGACAAATTCTGAAGGAACAAAATTTCCATCAACTTGTAATGATGAAAAAGTTGCATCCTTCATTATTCATGCTGATAAACACTCATGACTTACACATGTGCAAGCTTTAAAGACATAAGCCTGCCACATATGCTCGAATTTTAGTGCAAGAAATTCTTGCACAATTAAAGGAGAATTCCAGAAAATTGGACTGCTTAAAGGAAGATGTTAAAGAATTAAAGAAGCAAGAGAATTTTGACAATGAAAACTCAGAAGATGATAGAAAATCAAAGAAGAAAGTAATGGTAAGCAACAGATAACATAAAGTAAACAAATTATTCAATAAATATTAATAATGTGGTTTTTTTGGAGCAGAATCTTGTACATGCAGCGTACAAAACGTGTGATAAGATAAGGAATGGACTGTTGGGAGTGGTCTCAAGGACGTATATTGCATTAAACTACATTTTTATCTAAATAAACAACTCTTGTCTTCAGACATACATCAGTAGAAAACCAACAAATATCAGACCAGATACGAGGATATGTTTTAGATAGTTTACCAAATGATCAAGGCATCAAAAGAAAATTAGAAGGTGAGTTACATCCTTTCCACATTAAACTGTTTATGCCACTTATGCAAATTTTTTACAGATTCCTTGAAACGCTATTTTAAGACACAGACAGAAACAGCTTGCCGCCAAGTGAATGCAAGTGGCAAGACTCATCACAGCTTTAAACAAAAATTCAGAGAGAGGAAAAAAAACCAGTAATTATATCACATTTAAAACAAATATTTAATTTATCTAATTATCCCAATTTTCATATTAGAATTACGGCGACGAACAAATGCACTACTCAATATACCACACTGGAGTAAGGAAAAGAAGGCATCCTATGTAAAAGGATTAACAAAAGACACCATGAGTTCAGAAGAAACTGATACTAGCTGCCCGGAGTTCAAACAATTCAAGAAGAAAGTATATACGAATCGATCAAACACCTTCAATAAGCTTGTCAACTACTTAGACAAGACAGCAATGAAGGCTGACACAGATCAACAAAAACGTTTACTAGTGAAACGAGTTGAAGGAAGTACAAGTGACAAGAAAATGCCAAAAGATTTGCCTCTGTGGGTGTACGCAAAAAAATGATTTGCTAATTTCTTTACTAACTTTTAACTTAGAAAAATTATTAACAAAATATTGATACCTGAATTTCTTCTAACTTTTCGATTTTTTTAACTTTATTTGTGAGAATTAATAATAATAATAGTAATAATTTTTATTTATTTATTTATTTATTTTTTATTTGTGAGAGTTTTATTTTTTATTTGTGAGAATTGTATTTTTTATGTGACAATTTCACTTTTCATTTGTGACAATTTCACTTTTCATTTGTGACAATTTCACTTTTCATTTGTGACAATTTCACTTTTCATTTGTGACAATTTCACTTTTCATTTGTGACAATTTCACTTTTCATTTGTGACAATTTCACTTTTCATTTGTGACAATTTCACTTTTCATTTGTGACAATTTCACTTTTCATTTGTGACAATTTCACTTTTCATTTGTGACAATTTCACTTTTCATTTGTGACAATTTCACTTTTCATTTGTGACAATTTCACTTTTCATTTGTGACAATTTCACTTTTCATTTGTGACAATTTCACTTTTCATTTGTGACAATTTCACTTTTCATTTGTGACAATTTCATTTCTTATGTGACAATTTTATTTCTTATGTGACAATTTTATTTCTTATGTGACAATTTTATTTCTTATGTGACAATTTTATTTCTTATGTGACAATTTTATTTCTTATGTGACAATTTTATTTCTTATGTGACAATTTTATTTCTTATGTGACAATTTTATTTCTTATGTGACAATTTTATTTCTTATGTGACAATTTCACTTTTCATTTGTGAAAATTTTATTTTTTAAGTGACAATTTCACTTTTTATTTGTAAGAAATTTATTTTTTATTTGTAATAATCTTTTGAAGTATAAAATAAATTTTTAAACTTTTCAAATAATTATTTTAATTTAATTTGAATTTGAATTTAATCTATTAAAGTAATTGTAAAGCTATAAAAGCTATACTTTATTTTCTCTAGTAAAGACATTCTAACCATTAACTTTACATAAACTGTAAAGATGATTTCTAACTCAGGAAAGTTGTACTTGTAAATGCAGGCTTTTTATAGGAAAGTTTGTTGTACTTGTAGTATAGTCAACTTTAGCACAACAAGTAAAGTCAACTTTAATAATCGTTAAAGGTGGGCTTTCCAAAAACTTTTCTGGGCATTCACAACATGGAAAGTTCCAATTTCATGCAGTGATAAGCCTGCCACATATGCTAGAATTTTAGTGCAAGAAATTTTTTATAATGTGGATTTAAAGTTACATGTGTGGCATTGCTGCTGCGAACACACTGCACGATGACGGAAGTTGCCAATTGCAACCACCAATGGACACTGGCCATATCCACACCGATTGGTCAGGATCGATCTGGCCCAATCAGGAGGGCCCTTCCCTAAACACGAAGTGCGTTCCTGAAATAAAAGACCAGGATCTTCTGCCAAACACAGCTCCAGCCATTCTTGTAACAGCCCTTTGAAGAAACCAGACGCATCGAGATCAGTCCGAAGACCAGCCACGCAGTATTGTGGGAATGGTTTAGTGGACATTAGCGTTGGGTTCGACTCTGAGATTAACTCAGTTGGTTCCGGTGACTCAGCCAGATATGGAGGTAAAGAATTTGACTCTGAACAAATTGGTTCGGTTGGTTTCAAATTAAAACAAGTTGGGAATGGTGGGGTGCAGGTATTTGGCTCTGAACCAGACAGTTCAGTTGGTTTCACGTTCAACACTCCATCAGGTTTAGAGAAGGATCGGAAAGACTGTACAATACTAAGCTCAATGCTCATAGGTGGGCTAGCAGTTGTGGGATTTCTGATATTGTGTTTGGGCTTTAGGGTGTATGAGGTAAATGAAGTCATGAGTATGGTTTTCACTCAGTGGCACCGAGTCAAAAAGGGCAGCTGAGACAAATACAGTTGACACGAAAGAAGTTCTGGAGCTAACTATTGGCACTAAATTGGGGTCCAGTGGGGCTGACGAGGTGATTGCAGCGGCAAACCTGCCAAAGCGACATATCACTAGGTTGTACTGGATTAGTGGATAGCCCTAAAGATTTGGGGAATCCAGACCAAGTTGTTGTTGTTGTTGTCAACTAGTTTGATTCACATCCACACATGGTCGAATAGGCTACTAGCATACGGTATGGAATACGAAGAAAATGAATGAGACTGTGAATTAGTTGGGATTACAAGCGCCACTATCGATCTAATCAAAATGGTTAAGGTCAGTAAGGCTATGGTTATTGCTTGCAGAAGCACCAAGAACAGAGCATCTATGGCTGGAGCAAGTACCTGTTACAGCTGTGAAAGCGATTCAGGCATAACAGCTGAGACAGTTAGTAAAGATGCAACAGGTTTGATTCATGCACACACATGGGACAAATTATTGGCATCCATTGATATAGCTTCAGGTGGAGATATCTGTTTTAAAAGCTTGATCGGGTTGGATACTACTAGTTCTAATGACGATTTCGACTTAAGGGTTAATTCAGATTTGGACAGCATGTTAGATTTTGGTTCTGATATTGTTTCAAAAGATGAGATCAGTTTCAACACTACAGACATGATTGATTTTGGCTCTGAGGGCATTGGAGATTTGGATAAGCTGTGTGATTTTGGTTTCAACAATGAATTCGACTCTGGACTGAACGGTTCAGTTAGTTTGTTTTGATGAACAAAAATTTATGCTGCGATCAGAAGAAAAGTGCACATTGCTAATGGCTGTTTTAGGAGACAAGAAGCTGGTAGCATCTTTTGACATGACACCTGAAGATTCTCAAAAAGAGGTATTCGTACTTTTTTCTGCCTTGCGAGATGCAAGTGGATATGAGATATGCACGCAGCAATGGAAGGAAACTATACTTGCTACCATCTCCAAAGGAACGTTATTGCCCTAGAATAATAACTGCAACTGTGCCACGTAGTAAGCTCTACAAAAGACCAATGCAAAAAGATGTAAGTGTTGATGGACAGGTATGAAATTTAACACTTCTGATCATAATTTCTTACTTGAAAAATCCACAAATTGTGTCTACACAGCTTGTGCAAGTAAGCAATCACTGTGAAAACAAAATTATATAATAATTCAAATTTCTGATTAGTGCAATGAGATGACAAGTTCAAACGCAATGTAATTAGAAGCATTAAAAAGAGGGATCAAACATCTGCATGCAAATAAAGTAGGAATTAAGAGTTTAACAATTGATCGCCATGTTAGTGTAAAAAAGTTTTTGCGCGAAAAAGTAAATTTTGCAAAGTAATGAAGCAAAATATTAATTGTATGAATAACAAATAAATGATGTTACTTATGGCTTGTCCAATTTAATGTACCAAAATCAGTACTTTTAAAGAAAAAAACCGTCAGGTGGCGTGCCCGATAATAGGGCTACTGCCACTACTGACCACCAGTTCAATTTTTATAATATATCAGACTGGTAATAAAGTTAATCATACACATGTGTTACTATTTGAAATGAAATTTATTTTATTACATTCAAATCGTACATCCAGACGAGATTCCATCCTTGATAGCGACATTATCAATTTTCTAAATAACAAAAACAAGTTAAAATTTTTTTATAATATATGTGAATTTATCAATATATACTGTATTAACGAATCAGGGTGGGATTTCCAATCTTGGAAAGTGGGTGGGACAGTAACATCATTTATTTGTTATTCATACAATTAATATTTTGCTTCATTACTTTGCAAAATTTACTATTGTATAACATCAACAAATAAATGATGTTACTTATGGCTGTTCGTAGCCACTCAAAATGGTTGAGGAAAATTCATGCGTTATATTATCAATTGGTTTGTTATAATGATTGTGAAACGTTCTTGCTGTGGACCAATCCGCAGCTTTCATAATATGAGAGAGATGTAAACCTTTACTGAATGCAAAAGAGGTCGAAGCTGCTCTTGTGGAATGCGCTTTAAAAATAGAAGTGTCTATTCCTGCATTAGTAAGAATTGTTTTCACCCATCTAGCGATGGTACTGATGGAGACTGGTTGAAAGGGTTGAGATGAAGAAAGAAAAAACTGTTTATGATGGCCCCTGAATGGTGTTGAAAATTTCAAGTAAAATTTTACTGCTGAAACAGGACATAAATCAGTATCCGTGAAAGAATTGACTACAAAAGGTGCCTGGGACCCAGATTTTCGGGTCTTAAGTAAAGGAATGTTACATGAGTTTTCATAAAATGTTATCTCGGAAGATAAGGCACATAAATCAGAAGATCTACTCGCAAGACAGAGTGCTAGAATGCCTATTGTTTTGAGATTCACAGCTAATTTTGGGGATGACTGATTTAAGGAAATGCTTTTTAAATAGATTAGAACTGGGCCTACATGCCAGATGTGGGAGTATCTTGGTTTAGGGGGTTTTGAAAGAAAAATACCCTTCATTACTCGATGTATTAAAGGATGGGTTCCTAAAGCTTCATGCCCACTCACACAGAGTGTCTGAGAAATTGCTGATCTGTAGCAGTTTATGGTATTATAAGCCAAGCCAGAAATAGAAAGAGTACTAAGAAAATTAGCTAGTTGGAAGTGAGATGGCGAAAAAGGGTTAACATGTTTTTTCTGAGCCCATTCGCACCAGCTTCTCCAGTAACGTTCATAGTTTTTAGCTGATGATTTTTTCCAGGAAGATCCCACCAACCTGGAAGCCTCTTCTGAAAGTCCCTCGTTTCTAAGCTTGGTGAGGAGAGTTTCCATGCAGCTAGAAGTAGTGATTGATTCAGAATCAGAGGGTGAGATTCTCCCTTTGGATTGAGTATCAATTGAGGGTGGTTCGGTAGCAGACAGGGAATGTCTGTCGACAGCTTCCAAAGCATAGGGAACCATGGTTGGGCGGTCCAGACTGGGGCAATCAACACCAATTCCTGTGTGAAGGAAGCATATTTCAGTCGTTGAATGCAAGCAGGAATAAGTGCAAATGGGGGAAAAGCATATGGAATTCCAGAACCCCAGTTTTGGATTAGAGCATCAAAAGCCTTTGCTGAAGGATCTGGCTTCCAACTGTAATAAGGTGAAAGCTGAAAATTATGATTAGAGGCGAATAAATCGATACAAAATGGACCCCACAGGTTGGAAATAAGGTTAAAGACCTCTTGATCTAATTTCCAATCACCCGAATCAAACAGACTACCTCGTGAAGCTGCGTCTGCCAAACAGTTATCTGTACCTGGGATGTGTTCCGCTAAAATTGTTAAGTTTCTGTCCATTGCCCAAGACCACAAGTCCTGAGCTACCGCAGTTAATTCTGATGATCGTGGGCTACCGAGATTATTTATTGCTGCTATGGCTGATGTATTATCCATTTTAATTCGAATGGACACTCCTGACTGGTCCCTAGCTAAAGCTTTTAGTGCCCAGAAAGCTGCTACAAGCTCAAGAACGTTGATATGTTTAGAAAGGTAAACTCCTGTCCATACACCTCCAATGCTTGTGTTTCCCGAAACTGCACCCCATCCTGTGGATGAAGCATCCGACTCTAAAGTTAGAACAACTGGTTTTGGAATAAGAGATCTACCTTTGCATGAATTCAAATTTCTAATCCACCATCTTAATTCGTTACGGGATTCTTTGTTAAGATAGCATTCAGATTCATACGAACCCTTACGTAAGAAACGCGTCTTTAGTTGCTGAAGTCCTCGATAATGCAAAGGTGCAGAGGAAATCGCCAGAGCGGTGGCATTCAGTTTGCCAATAACTGAAGCTACTTCTCGAACAGACACTTTTTGTTTGTTAAGTAAATTCTTAATGGAAATCTGAATTCCTTTAGCCCTCTCCTCGGGTAAGGATACTAACATTTTGACTGAATCTATTTCAAAACCCAAAAAAATTAATTTTGTAGTAGGCTCTAAGATTGATTTTTTATTATTAACTATAAAACCTAAATTTTGAATTAAGGAAATGAAAAAATCTCTTTGTTTAATCAAAAGCTCTCTGTTTTCAGATGTAAAAAACCAATCATCTATAAAAACTGCAAGAAGAACATTCAATGACCTTAAAAATGATGCTATTATTCGACATATCTTTGTGAAAATGTATGGGGCCGGACCTAAACCAAAGGGTAATACACCCAGTTCATAGAGGACTCCTTTCCAAATAAACCTAAGAAATTTTCTAAAATTCTTATCAATGGCCACTGAAAAATAGGCATCAGATAAATCAATTTTTATCATAAAATAATTCGGTTCAATAAGACTCAGTGCTGTGTGGATTCCTTCCATTTTAAAATGATGAAAGGTAATATGTTCATTTAATGGCTTTAAATTTAGAATTGGTCGGAAACCTCCATCCTTTTTTGGAACTAAAAACAAAAAACTAATAATCTGATCTGGTCTGTGGTTAACGGCATAAGCTGCACCTTTTCTAACCATATTTTTAACTTCCTCATCAATCAATAATGTTGCTTCCTCTGAAAAAACCGGATGAGTGAAAGGGGACTGAATGGGATGAGATTCAAAATCAATCTGATATCCTTTAACTGTAGATAGGACCCAGGGATCACTAGTTAATTTCTTCCAATTGTGGATGCACAGAGGTAACCGGCTCGAACGAGCCGAAGATTGTGTAAATGGTATTTCAATAAAGGCTGATGAACTGGACCCCCCTGATTCGTAAATAAGAGGAGAAGATTCATGCATGTGTAAATTCGACTCCTCACCCGATTTGTTATTTTTTGAATGATCTTTGGTGTATCCGCCACGCCCTCGTGTAAAAGGTTTCTTGTAAAAAGGCTTGGGACGACCGTCGGTTCCTTGGGTGTTACTTCTAGCCTGAAAATTCGTTTTCTGTTGATAACTTTGGTGCTTGTTGTCCCTGAAGTTTTGTTGGTATGGGTGTGATCGAAAATGTGACCCTCCACCTCTGTTGCCGCCAGATCGCGTTCTTGCTTTGTCCAGGGCAAAAAACTCGTCAGATTGTTTTTCTGAAACAAACGGAAATTTGTAATAGTTTAGATAATATTCTCTGTTTCAGGCACATTATTATAGTTACTAAAGTATTCGGCGAACTTGTTTTCAAACAAGAATTCGTGATGGCTATGCCGGAAAGACTTTGAAATGTTGGTATTACGTCCCGCTAGCGCGTTCACAACATTAAATCGTCTCTCGTCATTTACTTTTGATGACAGACTACTAACTTGTAGTAGGATTGCCTGCATAGCTGTTAATGCTTCAGACTTTGACAGAGGGTTATTGGCAAATTCCCTGTCAAAAACCTTGGCTGCAACTGCACCAATGCGTAGGATTGAGGAACCAATCTCTTTAAATACTTTCTCTCGGGCTGCAGAGTAGGAAGTCTTCCTGGAGTTTACGTATGCTTCCACATCGGGGTCCATTTTTGTCATTCTTAGGGCCGGGACCTGATGAGTCGGGCAAGGGAAGATCTTGGCCAGCTTAATTCGTAAAGTTTTACTAGGTCGTACTGTTAATTGTTTCTCAATCTGATTAGCGGATTCCTTAGCTAGAAATGGAATCTCCTCCTCGGATCCCCATTCGGATCCGTCCGAGTCCCCCTCTTGACTAGGAGACAAAAAACGTATCTCACTCGATCCATTTTCGACACGATCGTACGGTTTGCGTCGGCAGGGAGAACCAAATTCTTCACGGGAGCGGTCCCAATCGGTTTCCATATAGTTGCGTCCACAACCTCGCCCCTCGTGGTGCTTTTGACCATCGTAATAAGCTCCCGAATCATTGAAATCGAATGATCGACGAGACTAAAAATAAAAAATCTTGCATATAGTATAAGTGGTTTCAGCCCACAACATAATGTGAAATACTTACGTTTTCCTGACTGAGATCGCTTCTCTTGTCCGCGATGGACCATGAGCCATGCTGATCTCTGACAAACTTCCCGCGCAATGGGGAAATTCCATCATAGTCTGGAAGATCATAATGAACAGAATTGATATTTCTATCACCGCTCCACCTGTCTTTGCTAGAGCAGGGCATTTGCGAGAAATCAATCAAATCATTTTGGGTAGAAAAAAGGGAGTCAGGCAGTCCTTTAGCTTTTGCCGCCTCATGTCTCAGATTGTCAAAATATTCCCTGGAGATGGTTATATTACTATCCACCTCTCTGTCCGATTCCTCTGTAGAGCTGTTATGGTCTGCTGGATTGATCTGAATGTTTCCCTCATCGTGGCCGTCATTTTCCTCGCCCGCTGCAGACTTGTCGGTAACATGGAGTTCGGCGGAGGTAACTGCCGCAACTTCGGTCACGGATTTTTTGCGTCCGGAACGTGTTCGTGACGAAATGATTTCAGCACGCGGATGCGATGTTACCAAATTGTTGATGATATGCCCACGCGACGTTTTGGGAACATCAATGGCCGCCTCGATTCTGGTTCCTCCGCGTGGTCGGGTAATTGGTGGTGTGCTTTTCGAAGCATCGTTACCCATTTTCCTTCTTCTTACGATAGCTGCTTCTGCCATGTGACGAATTAGTTCAAAAGCAATGAAGAAATTACCAAATTTAAGTGATAATTTAAATAAAAGTCGGAGACTTAAAAAACGTGTACTGACCAGTGGTCAGTAAAAATTGGACTGGTGGTCAGTAGTGGCAGTAGCCCTATTATCGGGCACGCCACCTGACGGTTTTTTTCTTTAAAAGTACTGATTTTGGTACATTAAATTGGACAAGCCATAAGTAACATCATTTATTTGTTGATGTTATACAATTATAAAGAGATCACACACTACTTTGACGTATGGCATGTGGCAAAAGGTAATTTTGGTTTAAAAAAAATACTTATTACTTTTAACTTAACTTGATTAAATTTTTAGGAGTAACTAAAAAAATTAAAGCAAAGGGGAAGGCATCAGCATGCAAACAGTTGTTGGATTGGTCGCATTCCATTTCCAATCACATTTATTGTTATTGGTGTGCGGCATCCAGTCGTGGAAATAGCACACTAGTTCAGAAGAAATGGAATTCAATTCTCAACCACATTTGTAATCAAGACGAGGGTCATGGTGTATTCTTTACAAAATGTGAACATGGACCATTAGATAAGGACCGTGAATGGCTTCAAAAGGTTAAAAAAAATTCCTGTTTACATTTCTGTAATTAGCCTTACAAAGAGTGTTAAAAAAATTTATATTTTAGATTAATACTTGCAGCACTTCATTTTAATGAAAATACAAGCAGAGATGAAGAGGTTTCAGGAATCGGTGAAAAGCAATGATCAGTCTCTGTGAAATTTCATTTGAGTGCAATTTATAATTTGTTGTTAGTTTGATTTATTTGCGATATTGATGTATTGTTTTGATTGTTTAGTTCTTTTAGTCACCACTGAGTGACTCCCTTTTTTGCATCCCCGAACGTTGACCACTGAACTCGAATACCCCACCCCCTATTTTTCTTAGAAACCAATTACCTTTGTAAAAACCCAGTTTCTTTACTGTGCAAATAAAGTTTAACCTGTTAACACACGTTTGCTTTTTGCTCTGCGACAACATGAAATAGAACTTGACAAAATCCGACCCCGACTCCGAAATTCAAACTCGTACATCACGTGAGTGTTCTTTCCTTGCTGGAAATTTACAGTCTCCTACACAAAACATAAGAAAAGTGATGCAGTAACACCACAACGGTTTATGTCTGTAGTCAGGTATGAATTAGAAATTATATTTGTACAACATTAAGTAAGATATGCTAAATTTTATTTAGATTTCTCATGGCCACAATCACTATGCGTGGAAATCGGCCTACTGTAGCCGGCAACTTTAAAGTGGCTGAATTCATTGCTACAGTTGAAGTTGAAGGGGTACACACTGTACGTTCCAGGTGCGAGATCATAAGACTGCGGGCATTACGACGGCCCAATTCGCTTTAACGAATGAAGAGTACATTAAACAATGTTATGCTTTTGAATTGATTGTGGGTAAGAAGCCTATGAATACAGGAAGTGATATCACTAGAGTAACTTTCAGTTCCTGTCAACGTAATGGCTGCCTAAAAACAGCATTCAAGCAAAATTTCCAAACGATGGTTGGCAAATCCTGCGTTGTTTTGAACTGTGGGGCTTCACAATCCAGATGCAGAGGATTATCATTTCACTGCCTACCAGATCCAAACAAATTCCAGAAACTGGATGAACGGCTGCAAAGGCTAGCAGTGCACAACAACAACAACACCGATTTAGAATGGCTAAATTCTATTCGTGGATACAGCTTTGACGAAAGTGGAGAAGATGGCAGTAAAATATGCTTATTTTCTTCCGCCCCACTTTTGAGGAAGAGTTAAACGACTCCGGAAACGGATTCAAAGCGGTAATACCTCTATCTTTAGTAAAGCGAGCATTATTTGCATGCCATGGCCACCCCCTATGCAGACATGCGGGAATGAGCAAAACTCTGGAAAGAACAAAACTCATTTACTACTGGCCAAAAATGAGCAAGGACATGCGCAACTATGTCCTTAGTTGCACGCATTGTCAACAGTATAAACCGAGCCAACATCGGAAGCATAGAGCGGCTTATACTTCCCACAACATGACCCACCTGTGGGAGGCAGTAAGCATCGACCTGATGGGCCCGAAGCCCGCAGGTCGGTCCCAGCTACAATGGATTCTTGTAATAATAGACCAGTGTACGAAATACATTTGAACTATGAACGACATGACAAGATCCACAGAAATAAATATTATATCTGTGATTTTGTGGTGGGCGATCTAGTTTGGAAAGCAACTCATATTCTTTCCAACAAAGAAAAATGAATCACGGAAGGTTTCGTAGAAAAACGTGATGGACCTTGGGAAGTTACTGCCGTGTTAGGCGGAGGCGCTTATGCACTTCGGAAAATTGCAGACAATTCTACCGAAAAATCTGTAAATATTCAAGACTTAGGCTCTTACATCCCGTCTTATCCCATGGAAACATGTACTATTAATCAAAAGGAAGGAACTGACGAACTTCATCCCACACCAAATTGGATGAAGGAACACTTCCCGACAACACAAGAAACAGGAGAAGTTGTTTCCATAGAAACGGAAGAAAGTAACCTCCCACCCAGTGAATCTTTGAAAAGAAAAAACACGTCGCCTTTTAAACAGTCCAAACGAGTCGCAAAACCAAACACACTGGAAAAAGCTGCTGGTCCTTTCTATGGTTGTCCTCAGTGTTTTTTATTATATTTTTATTTCTTACAATTTCAGCCATTCGCATTTTTTTGCTGTGGTTTTATCATTCTAGGAATATCCAAATTCGCAATTTTTTTTGCCTTAGGTTTAACAAACACTCGTCGAGAAGATTTGGTGAATATGCTGTCGGAAGAAGTTGCAAAGTGTGTGTTAGGCAATGGCTGGCCTATTGCAAACACAAGACGAGCGAAACCCAAATCACCAGCCTTGTTTTCATGCCGTCGTTATGGAAGGTGATGGAATGTTATATTACCCAACAACAATTTTGAATATTACTCGTATTATGTATTTTTACGAAATTTTAGGTAATTTTATTTGAGGATTGAATATACGAACATTTTTAAAATAACTTCGAAAAACAGGATCATAAATTTCGTGCAGCATTATTATTTGTGATTGTATAAGCTCCTGTTTCTTTAGCGCTAATGTAAATCATCAAATCAAAAAATTTTAATCAAGCTAGACTGCTCTGGATAACTAACATATTAAAACTTACAATCCCAGATAATTGGAGTATATCGTACTCCATTTCTGTTGATGATTATTTGTGACGCTGCCGATTGCAGCGCCACCTATGTTGTACCTCGAATTAAAACACTTATGCAAATAAGCTTAAAAGCAATCCGCTCCTTTTAAATCCAACACCATCGACCTCTACAAATCCATCAAACACTTCAATTGGCGACGAGGGATGAGACAAATGTTCCACGCAACATCTACAATAGTTTTGAGTGTGTAGATGCAATTTTTGACAATTTTCGGACTTTTTGACCACGCGTCCGCGCGCTAGGCCTATTTCGGCCACGTGAGTTTTTTCAACACGATCCTCATTTTCGTTCATATTTTCCTGCCGTTTCGATGCCGCTGACCGGAAACCCCGAGAAGTACAATCCATCGGACGATTGGTCCACTTATTTGTTCCAAATGAAGTGCGTCTTCGCGTGCAATAAGATCACGCAAGACGCCGACAAGGTCAACTACCTGTTGGCCTGTGTCGGGATGGCTACAGTGCAGAAAATCGCGACGACGGACAGTTTAGCGGCGGAAAGAGCAGCTTTTGAGTGCGAAAAGGTCGCGCAAGGCAGTCGTCTTCAGACTAGCTCTTGCGGCAGATGGCGGACATGTTCCAGATGATGGCGGCGCAGAATGCGATTGTTATGGATCGCTTGTCGATTTTGACACAACAACCGATGGCTGCTCTGGCCAACATGGTTGTACAAATGCACTCGATTGTCGACACGTTGAAGGCCATTTCAAGTTTTTCTGGTGACAAGAAGGAGAACGTGTCCTCTTGCTAAAGGAAGTTGGGCGTGTGGCAAAGTTATCGGCGGAGGACGTGGAATTCGAGGACGCAGCAAAAGAATTGGACTAGTCCCCTATTTTCCGCAAAGCAGCCCCACCACCAGGCCTGGAAAAACTGGTGAACAAGTCACTGTTCCAGTCTAGTTACGAGCACCGAGAGAAGGTCTTGGAGCGCTGTACGATTCCGGAGAATCTGAAATACTTGGACCCCCCTAAGATGGAGGGAAAGGTCTTCACGCTTTTAAAGCCCTTTTTCAAAGCAAAAGACAATGCTTCCTTGAAATTACAGAAGAATCTCTTGCGATCAGTTGTCCCTATGACGGACGCACTGAGAGACGTCGCAGCCGGTCGTTTCGATAATATAAATAATATATATAATATAAAAATATATATAATATATAAAAATATATAATATATAAAAATATAATGAAAAACACTGAGGGCTACCGTAGAAAGGACCAGCACACTGTCGTGAGTATAGTTTTTTTCTGGTCAGATCTTATTGGATTAGCCTCTAGGCCCCTGTGGGAGAATATCCAAATATCATTCTAGCTTTGATAAGTTGGTTAGATAAGTTAGTTTTTGTTAGATAGAAATTTTAGCTTTGTTCCAACCTTTACACCATTTCACTCAGGCTAATCACCTTTTCCATCATTTAGCGGTATTACAAAATGTCTAACATGACTTAGAATTTGGTTCCGATTGATCGAATTGACGTTGTAGTCATTGACATTTCGGCGAAGGATGAGCCCATCGAGATCGTTCAAGTAGACTCAGACTCCGACGATGAACCAATGGTTATTATGCAACCAATTAACGAGGTCCCGTTTAAACTATTTTCGCCGGGGGTAAACACCATAACATTTGTTTTGCCAGGGTACCCGCATCTGGGCTATGTGGACCTCGTCACGCTTCTGCGTGCCCATTGGTGTGAACTTCAGGCGAGAGCAATTGGATGCGATCATCCAGCTTTTGGTGGACAACAACCAGGCGCTTGATGTCATAATTGAGGATGGTCAAATTGCGAAAGACTTCTTTCGTGGAAGAGAACACTTAGACCACTATCTAGCCTTGACGGTATTTTGCCAAAGTCATTGTGATGCGACCCCATCCTCCGATGGATGGGGATGACCGATTAATATTGGGGAATATGAACCCCAATGCAGTTCGTTTACTTCCTATTCCATTGTAATTAGAATGGTTAAATGTATCATAAAACTAAAATCTTGTATATACCAGTATATATAAATGTTGCACCCAGAGAGCATATTTGCAATTGCAATTGGCACGGGACGTCAACTGGAATGGAAGCGGATATAATTGTTCAAGATCTGAACTGGTTGCATGATGAACATAAGGTTGTATGTACAAGAATTGTTGGTGATGGCGACTCATCAGTGATGGCACGTATTAAGGAAAAAGTGATATATGTCAGGACAAATGCTGTTTTAAAAATTGAATGTGCTAACCATGCAGTTCGTAATTTTAGGAAAAAATTAGAAAAAGCAGCAGATAATAGTAAACTTTTTCCTCGGAGAGGAAGAGGAGTGGATGCCAGAAAATGTCTGAAGAAACACATTGAGTCACTAACCAGAATTGCAAGACAGTTAATCTCACAGCACGGTATATCTTCTTCAAGCATGGCTACTCAGAATGAAATTTCAATTCTAAGATGAAAGCTAAAAGCCATGCCAAGACATGCATTCGGCAACCATTCAAAATGTCACAAAGATGGCTGCAAAGAAGTTGATAGTCAGAAGGATATATTAACCCATGATCTAATGATGACTACAATTGAAGATGCTGCAGCTCAACTTGCAGCTTTAAGCAATAATCTAGCTGAGACATTTATGAGTGCTATTGCAAAAACCATTTGTGGTAAGAGTTAATTTTCAAAAGGTGGCAGCTATAAAAGACGTGTGCGGTTGGCACTTCTTGCTTACAATATGCCAGCTCAACAATGGCTTAAGATAGATATACCCGGGCGCAATAAAGTTTCCACGCCAATGACAAGCATGTTAGTGAAAAGACAAAACCGATACATTAACCATGGAAATAAGCGACGTCTAGATTTCACTAGACAAACAAAAAAAGTGGATGTATGCTTTAAGTTCAATATCAAAAAACATCATTTACATATTCTTAAATTCAATATTGTTTCAGCTTATCATTGCTCTTGTTCAAGAGAACAAATCGGCAATGAAGATCCTCCAACAAAAAATGCATAGCCTAAAAAAGAAGCAATCTAAGGAAAGCAGACAGCATCAGCAAGAAATAATTAGTAGGCCACCAAATAAAACAGTTGCACCAGAAATTAGTGTAAATCAACTTGCCATTAATTTAATATACTTTAAAGCATAAACCTAATATATATATATATTTTGCTTTTATTTTTTAGCAATGTGTGAGAATGGCGTACAAGTCATCAGGTGGAGGGAAAGGTCTTCATGCTTTTAAAGCCCTTTTTCAAAGCAAAATACAATGCTTCCTTGAAATTACAGAAGAATCTCTTGCAATCAGTTGTCCCTATGACGAACGCGCTTAGAGACGTCGCAGCTGGTCGTTTCGATAAGAAGAAGTTGATCAAACACGTCAGATAAGAAGAAGTTGATCAAACACGTCACGTACGGATCAGCCAACGTGCAGGTGAAATTGTAAAAAATAAAAATATAATGAAAAATACTGAGGGCTACCTTAGAAAGGACCAGTAGCATTTTCGAGGACTACCATACAAGACCCAGCACACTGTCGTGAGTATAGTTTTTTCTCCTAGTTCTTTCTACAAAATGGTTGATAACAACTGACATTAAAACGTGGTCTGTATTGACTCAAAGATCTTGTTTTATTTCAAATAATGTTAGTAAAAGAATATCAAAAAAACTCCCTTTTTGTGTATGTGAAACAAGAATACTGAAGAACTTTGTTGAAACTGAAAGTTGTTTTGGTTTCAAAGAACGACACAGGTTAAAACAAAAGTTGACAAATCGAAAGGAAATGAGTATGTATGATGTATTTAATTGTACTGTAAATATTTAAAACCTTGAACCTTGTTCTTTCTACAGAGTTAAAAAGGCGAAAAATGGCATTCTCGACATTGAAAATGAAAGACAAAAGCGAATACACAAAAGCTTTGACCGTTGACATGACGTCGACTGCTTTGACCGTTGACATGACGTCGACTGATGAATCAGGACCAGAAGGGGAAAGAAGTTTTTGTACCCCAATAAAGCTATGGCACTCTGACAAGTGTCAATTGGATAATGTAGCAAATGACATGGATTCGGCAAAGTCATCCAGACAACGATTAA
Organism: Strigamia acuminata; assembly: GCA_949358305.1. NCBI lineage: Eukaryota > Metazoa > Arthropoda > Chilopoda > Geophilomorpha > Linotaeniidae > Strigamia > Strigamia acuminata. The sequence continues at coordinate 57,523,822 of OX442314.1, forward strand.
ACAGAATAACAGTTGCCAAATACAGCAATAGTACAAGACAACGAATGGTGGGAGGGCCCGAGTCATATTGGCCACAAGAATTGGAGGACGAAAAAGATGCAGACTTCGAACAGTTGGAAGAAAATAACACTCACGACCATCAACCAACAATCACCTATTGCAAGTCCAGTCAAGTTTACACCTGCTCTCACCATGCCAGAAGGAAATATTGTAGAAGCAAGCACGAAGATGCGTAACAACATTCAGTGTCACCTCTGCAAGGAGTACCCGCAGGGACGTTTGCCTCACCATCTTCAACATAAACATAAGGAATTGACTCTCGAAGAAAGGACAGCAGCCAACTTGGAATCCCGTCGTCAACATTTCATGAAGAGTAGGAATCCAGTTCAAGTGGTTGCACCAAAACGGACAATTAAACGATCGGAGTTATTGGAATTGTGGTTGGCCGGTCGTGAGACTTTCATCCAAACCCAGATTTGCCATAATGGTAATAGAAGATTGTGCAACTGAAAACCTTGAACATATTGCCAGTTCCGAGAATGTTGTCATGCCTATTCTTGAAGACAACTATCTTGATGACCAAAGTGAACTTGATGAAGATTACAACGAGGATGAATGCTATAATTCCGAGGAAGAAAGTGCAAGTGCAATTTTGGTAATGCGTCCGAGCTCAGACCCACGTCTCTGCATTGACTACCGCCCTTTAAACGCGGTCACGGTAATCGATCCAATCCAGATGCCGTCCATTGAATCCATATTAAGAGAGTTAAGTCCTTTTTCATGGGTAACCACAATGAATAAATGGATAAAATTGCACTTCTCATTGGTACAGATAATTACTGAAAACTAATGACACAGCGTACAGAGGTCATCAAAGACAATTTAATAGCAGTCGAAACGATGCTGGGGTGGACACTGCACGGCCAAACAACAAATGGAGTTCAACTAATAGCAACTAAGCTTGTAATCGGATCGGATTAGATCCGCAAATCCGCGGATCAGATCAGATCGGATGCGGATGCGGATTCTTTTAAATGATCCGCCTGCGGATTCCTTTGCGGATCGGACGGGTGGCTAATCCGCGCAACCAATCCGCGGATCGGATTGGCCAAATCCGCGGATTGATCCGAACAATCCGCAAATTTTTTTCACTTTGTTAAAAACGAGAAAATAAACAAAAAAAAGCCAACCGGCGCACGCAGCGACTAAAGGCCTAAAACCGAACCGGGCGACTAAACACCTGCCTTTTTCTCGTTCACCGGTCACGACCACACCCCTGTACACTTTCTCAGTGGGTCCGGCTAATCGTAGGGCGTAGGTCGCCGATCATCGCCCGACGTCGCCGATCGTCGCCCGACGCCTGAGGTTGCAAGCGCGACCTGTTTCTCCGTCTCTCTCCACCCAACGGCACCGGCGAAAACATACAGGTTTGTAATGGTGACGGGAGAACGAGAAAAAGGCGGGTGTTTAGTCGCCCGGTTCAGTTTCGGTCTTTTTTTATCGTTTATTCATCGGTGGCTTCGTGCGCCGGTTGGGCAGCTTTTTTTTGTTTATTTTCTCAATTTTAAGTAATTTTGAATGGGGAATTTAATTGTTCAAGCAGGGAGTTGTGGCTAACATGGCTGTGTGTTGTTTGAGCCGATTTTAGGGAAAAAAAAATAACTAAAAAAAAAAATAAAATAAAAAAATCGATCCGCAATTGATCCGCAATCCGCGGATTGGTTGCGGATCGGATCCGATCGGATCGGATAGGCCGATCTGGGCATGCGGATCGGATGCGGATCCGCATTTTTCGATCCGCACTATTTTCGGATCGGATGCGGATCGGCCAGAAATCCGATCCGATCCGATCCGATTACAAGCTTAATAGCAACCCCAACACCTTTGAAAAGTGTTTTATCAAAAGCAGCAAACCGTGAAACTGCAAATAATAATGTTTTGTCAAGTTTTAAAAAAACAATTGCCAGAATCATCACAGAAGGCACTGCAGCACAAAATAATTTATACAAATTTACCAAACCAAACAAGTGATTTTGAGTTATTTTTATACAATGGCATCCCGTATAGTTTCAATGATGAAAGCAGGTGTGGTGTCAGATTCGACTTCATCGAATGGGATAGAGAAACCCTTTTACTGCAGGACCACCAAAAGAAAAAAGGATTATGAAAAACTCCCAAGTTGGATAACAGAAGTAAAAAAAATAACAATCGGACTGTTTTATGGTAAAAATGGATGCATTCAATATTAAATTAAAAATGAAGAACCACTCACAACGATGATGGTATTCTCAATAATGATAATCATCATAATTATGTAACAGAAAATAATGGCAATATTGTATGTACGAATGAAATTCAATTAGATCTTGATTTGGGAGTAAAAGAAGATATTTTAACGACACCAATAAGTACCTAATGATTCTAATGAATAAATAAATTATTTTATGGCTTTTACAAATGATAACAAATTCTTATAAAATTGCAGAAATTTACACCAGAGCTTATAGAAAAAAGCAAAAAGAAATTGTTACTATCAAGTGCAATGTGCCTAAAGACGACCAAGTTTTTCAACCCTCTTGATGAAATTCAACAATTGAAAACAAAAATCTAAACAACTTTATAACGCATTTGGTGCAGCAGCAAAATATAGAAAGTATGGCAGTTAGAAATACTGAAGACCACTCAAGCCTGGAACACACTGTTGAATCCACGGTTAAGCCCAGCAATTTTTTGCAGCTAGTGTGGGATGCAGGGGCGAAGTGGGACGAAAACGAAATGAATACGACTCAAATTCGATAAAAGAATTTGCTATGTTGTTACTTATGTGGCTTAGAACCATCAAAATACACAATTTTATATGTGAATTTGAATTCAGATTTCCCACGCATTATTTGGAAGTGATAATAAATTCACGTCTACTGATGTTCTGAACCGATGGAAAACAACACTTGATGAGTGCAATGCAGAACCAAATCATTTTCAAAACACCAGAGCTCTCATCTAGTACCAACTGGAACGAGTGCAGTCCAGTGCAACAAAAATGAAAAAAATATATTCAATTTTATACAATACAGAATCACTCTCTTTAAAAGCGATCAAGCAATATTTTATCACTGCGATGGACCTGTCAAAGGGATAGGCGGATCGTCTATCCCCAAACTAACAATTAAATTGAATTAAATGTTAGAAATGTTACATAAATGTTGCATAGAATGCAGTCTTACAGAACCAATATCATCTCTACAATGTTGCGTGTGATAAATGCTACACTCATTTATGAAATGCAGACATTTTAGAATTAATACCTCAATTAACTGTCTGCAATGATTTGTGCTGTAAACCAAAAACATGTAGAAAATATTTTGCCAAAAATGATATTGTATTGTATGCAAACTCGCTTCTTTTTTACAAGACATAAGAAAAAATGTGTGCAATGCTGAAAAATATGTGCCACCTGACGAGAAGGCCTTTGGAGTGAGGGATTCGCTCCAAACGGCAGAACAGATTCAGAAACAAACACACGTGAAAAACCAACGTCTTACCAGTCAGACCTTAACACAAAACAAGGAGTGATAAAGGGCACAGAATTTTTCAATTTCAATTAAATTAATTGCAGTTTATAAATATTATCCAATGTAAAAAAATCCAGAGCGCCTAAAAAAAGCTTGTACCGATGTAAATATGCTTAATTAAGGCATTTCTTAAATGGATGCATTAAATATCAAAACATAAAATTACTTCAATGACCTTTGGTGGCAGAAAAAAACCTTTAAACGGTAAGAAAATAAATCAATTAGATGCAGGGATTTTAAAACGAAAATGGAAAAAATATATTCAATTTTCTACAATACAGAATCACACTTTAAAAGCGATTTTATCACCACGATGGAACTGTCAAAGAAATAAGACAGAACGAATTAAAACCTGTGCACCAGCTAAATACCAATCGACTCGCAAACTAACAAAAAAATTGAATTAAATGTTACATCGGATAAATGCTGCAGTCATTTAATAGAATGCTGACTAACAGAACCAATATTCTCTCTCCAATGTTCCATGTGATAAATGCCACACTCATTTATAGAATGCAGACGAACAGTACCACATTGTACGCATTGGTATGATAAATGCTACACTTCATTTATATAATGCAGACTAACAGAACCGTATTGACTCACTGGTTCATGTGAAATATAAACCAGCACAGAAATATCAAACACCAGAGCTCTCACTTAGTACCGACTGGAACGAGTCCAGTGGTCCAGGGGCAACCGCGAGGAGGTAGAGAGTTGGATTTGCTGCCCCCAATTCAAACTTTGGAAAATAAAACGATAAAAGATCGGTAAATCGCTGTCGTACGTGATCCGCATGAAAATGGCGATACGAGCAATCTAGGACAGAAAATAACATTTTAACAAATAAATTTAGAAAATAAAACGATAAAAAGATCGATAAACTTAGTTGAATGGATGCGGGATATTTTTATCGCTGTCCTTTCAACGGCTTGGAATGAACTGTAGAAATCGTTCGCGTGGTCCGCGTGAAAATGGCGCCACGAGCAATCTAGGAAAGAAAATAACATTTTCACACAGAAATAACGTCAGTACGAACCTAATGAACATGAAATCACAAACAAATGGATTCGATGCTAAAGGATTTTGAAGATAAATGGGAGAAACTTACGACTAGCAGAACGAAGCAGTCCTCAACTTACAAATGGCGCTAACGGAAGTGGAATGATGAAGAAGGGATAAAGCCAATAAGAGCTCAGCTAGTGTGCGGTTGCGGATTGGTTGAATTATTGCGTCATAACTTTTCAATTCTCTTCACTTAAATAACTTTTTGTGTCAAATAATGCGACCCTTGTTGACTGTTCATGTTTTCGGGATTTGGTAGTGGGAAAACCCGATCGAACACCACATTCTGCTACAGGAACGTGCAGATAGAGAATTTTTGGATTTGTTGTGTAATTAATGGTAATAAAAAAAGGTGATTGCCATCTGTGATAACAAAAGGAACTAATTTTTTTTAAACTGTTGGCACAAGAACAAGGTTGTTTTTATTTTTTAATAAAAAATGGTGAGTAGGTTAGGAAGTGGGGAAACCCTCGTGCGATTATATAAGAGGGCTAGATTGCTCTTCCTCAGATTGTGTATGGGACAAGGCCAAGTCATCCGTTTCTCCTTTTAAGGGTGCGGTGATGGAGATGCTCCGTTTCAAGCTTTCCGGATATTATTATCTGCTCGTATGGGTTGATTTGATACATCAGTTTCAGGTATTTCAATTATATTTAAGTATTAACTTATAAGGAAGATGTAGCGATGCCTTGCTTGCCCTCGTGTCTCATATTTTGTGTTTAAGTTCGGACCCATGTCGTTGATTTATGTGAAAATTTTCACTTTAAAAAAATTTGAGTGCTATTGCCGCGTTGGTCATGTCTGCTAATTCAATGGCAAAGTCTCGGATCGGGGAAAATTCTGGAATTTTTACGGGAAATTGGATTTTGTAATTTTTTAAATTCGGGAGGCGAAATAACTCAGATAAATTTGATTGATTCAGTTTTAATATTTTGTGGTACATTTCGTTAACACTTTTGCTATCTTGTTGCATGACATGAGGGACTACATTTAAACGTGCCATCTCATGGTCTTGGTCACAATTTGTTTTGATATTTTTTTTTACTACTGTAATTGTTCACTAACTGCGCCTAGTGTTTTTTCTACGTGTGTGAATAACTTAATATCAACATTTAGAATATGAAATGAGTTTTAGAATATTAAATTCTTATTCGTGAATTAATCCAGAGTTGTGAATACATTACCGTACATTTATGTGCACATTACTTTTACAAAACCATTTAGAGCCAAAGGAATGAATTGGAACTCATTTCCTAGACAAAAACAAGAAAGTATGGGTTCAAGTTTATTAACAATTCGAATTTTATGTAAATCACATTTCGATGTAGTGGAAGAAGTGTGTGTTTGCAGTGAAAAAAACTAGATCATTTTTATGCGTACAAAAATGTATTCGATGTGGTAAATACGAGTTAGAATAGGAAGTGGGAAATGACTAAAACGAACGAGTGAGTGCTGCGTTTATATTTTCGTAAACACGGATTGAACAAATAGGGTTAAATTGTTTTGTTTGCTTTGTAATGAGATGAAGTGTTCAAGAAGAGCAAATATTGAGAGACCGGTCCAAATAGCAATAATCGATCCGCTTTTGGCAACTAAAAAGGCTGCTTTCATCATTTTCATGACGGATGTTAATACTTACACCTTAGACGTCTGAGCTTATGCCATATCTCACGTTTAATTCTAACTTGTGTTGATTGATTTCTGAGTTGAAATGGTCCAGTGTGTTTTCCTCTGTGGGCTCGTGTAATCAATATTTGGAATACGATAATGAATTTTAGATCTTTAAATTTTTATTCGTGAATTAATTACTACATACAGAATTTGTGTGCATTAGAAACGTCAATGATTTTTTAACCTTAAGTGATAATTATACATAAAAATAATTTGAAGTTTGAATGACATGTTTTCAGCAAGGATTAAAGTGTGTGTCTACCAATTTACAAGTATTTTTTAAATTTATTAGTTTATGTTAGCGTCCAATTTAAAATACATTTCGAGAAGAAGGAATTAATTTGAATACATTTGCTTGAGAAAAACAAGTGTGGGGAATAAGTAGTTTTAAACACGAGATTATGAAATCAGCAATACAATGCTGGTTTTTAATTATTTGCAAAAATGATTGTGCCATTTAGAAACTCCAATGTGTTTAATCTTTAATGTGCCATACATTTTTTTTCCAACGATTTCTCGTAAATTAATTGATTGTTTTCTAAGTGCATTACCACACAATTTTCTGTGCATTAGGAAACATCAATAATTTTAACATATGAATAATTTGAATGCATAATTTCAAAAATTTAAATTATTTTGTTTACATTGATGTGTAATGTTGGGTTTAATTGATGTGCATATTACTCACAAATTTATTTAGAATAGAAGGAATACATTTGAACTCATTTACTTGACCAACAGAAGCATGTACGAGCTAAAGTCAGTTTAAGAATTAAAAGTCCATTGTCACACACAATTTATTTGATTAGAATTATCAATAATTTTTTAATCGTAACAATAATTAAAATGCATGTTTTCAATAAGAACTGAACTGTTTCAATCATTTTTATTTTTTTTATTTTTTTATTTATTTATTTTTTTTTTACAATGGGTGAAATGTTTGTGCACATTGCTCTCACAAAACCATTTAGAGATGAAGAAACAATAACACTTTTTCTTGACCAAAACACAGTATGGGCTAAAGTTGGTTTAAATAAGCTTAGTATGCATACTCTAACTCACTACAAGGTTGTCCCCACTCCCATTGGCCGAGCCATTTCACCCGTGTAGTGCTACAAAAAAGTAAGCCAAAACACCTGAATTGCATTGATTAAACAACCAATAAACAATTCAAAAATTGTTTGCTTTCCTGACAAAACAACCAATAAACTGAACAAACGTGTATGTCGAAATGACAACAACATAAAACTGTATCTTACAATTGGGAAAAAACATTTTACTATAAAATAAATATAAAATTACATCATTTGAATAATTATAATAATCAAAACAATTAAAAATAAACAAAACTCCTTTTCCTTGTTGTAGTACACAGTCTCTAGTTAAGAGGGATAAAGCTCGGTCAATGGGAGTGGGGACAATCTTGTAGCGAGTTAGAGTTGAGGTAAATCAAGTTGGGAATACAACACGAGAGAATTTACAAAAAAGCTTATACCCATGTACATTTTTTCTAATGATCGTTTATTTAGCCAGAATTTGCATTTTTAGTAATTTTAAAAACACAAACGCATTATTTTGTTCTCCATAGCCATGAGAATTCACTTTGTGAATACTGGTAGTACAAGATAGGAAATTGATGCAATTTGTCACCTCAGTCGACAGATTTCTAACAATACAGGTGGACAAATGTCAGTTTGCACTTACTATGTCTTAACCATGGGGCACTCAAAAGTAAACAGAGTGATTGAAATTACATTCATGAGCAAAGATTGTGGACAAATGGCCCCAAAATGATCAGCGACGAAATGCTTAGAAACAATTAGAATGTCTGGAAATCAGGTGATGAGTTTGCAGTGAAAGAACTACCGGTAGATCATTTTTGAGGTGTACAAGAATGCATTTAGATGTAGTTCATTTGAATTACGAAATGGAGAGCCAATGTAAAACTGTCTACAAGAGTCCTTTTGTTAGAACAAACAGGTTTAAAAAGTAAAAAGGGAATAAGTATTTTTTTAATAATAATTAATAATTACGGAGTATGTGGTTTACTTTGCAATCAATTGAGATGTTGAATGAGATCAAAAATTGATAGGCCGGTCCAAATGGAAATAATCGATCCAATTTGACACAGCAATTTGACAATGCTAATTGTCTCTTCCTCTTTAATTATTTCTCGAATGTCGCTTTCAAGTTTAAATGCATAGGCGTAGCCAAAATCATACTTCTCGTGTGTTTGTACTGAAGGTATGAATATTGTCTCTTGACAGCGTTTCGAACAGGAACAGTGTGTGTGTGGATTCGTCTTGAATAGTGTCTCCAAATACATCGTGTGAGTGAGTTTAGCGGTTTCTTGAGTCAGGCAGAGTGGTAGATGACTTTTTTCCATAAATGGCAATCTAACAATACAACAGATTTTCGACATGTTAATGTTTTTGCATTGACCCTAAGCTTACCATTTTCCCCCGATTATAAACAGCATAGAACAACAACACCATTGTATATATGAAGTGCTGTTCTAATCGAATTATTTCAAAACATTTTAAAAGCCGGGTTTTTGAATAAATTCCCATATATTAACGTTTTGTTGTTTTCGGGAGAAGATGGCATAGTATACGCAAGCTGATTGCGGGCTAACGTTCGAATCCTGTCGGGCTACAGAGAAACGCTATAGCCACAAAACACTGGCTGCCCTTGTTAATCAAGTTGGAAATAGAAGGATATTTTTGTCACTCCAAAGCCAAGGAAAAATGTTTAAGGGTTTACAAGTCCAGAAAGATGACAATTGTATCTCATAACTAGCGGTACCGAATTTCTTGGATTCTAAGACATCATCTATTGTAAAACGCATCCCGTTTTTAGAGATGTTTATATGGAAAAAAAAAGAATGTTTGCTAAGCTGCTAGCCACATGTTTGACATCTCGTTCGGAAGAGTGTCTTATACATTCTAAACCTAAGTTCAAGTGCAACATTTACTTGCATTCCATGTTGTAAACTAAGTTACTTTGTTTCAGCAATGCACATTGGCTGAAGAGGGTTGTAATTTTGTGCGTTTTAATTTGGTCAGTTTTAACACACGACGCACGGATTGAAATACTTCAACTTGAATGCACGTTTACGTGATTTCCAATTTGGCAGCACCCATCAACAATGACTTGAAAACGTGGGCAGGGAAAAAATTGATAGAAAATAAAGAAAAGCTAACAAATAAAGGGAATTTTTAAAAATACAAAATACAAAATAAATAAATAAATAAATAAATAAATAAATAAGCTAATATTTTTTAAAATTGCCTTTGCTTTGAATCAAAGGATTACGGTATGTCAACTAGACAATCAGTCGGAGCCAATTTAGTATGCTTTAGTTAACCGGGCGTAGTTGAATGGGCCGGGGGGATAGTTGAACTGTCAGACGCCAGTTATTCCCAAATATATCTTCTATCCAAATGTCATAATTTTGTTTGGTGATGCTCGTTCAATTGGCGCCGATTAATTGTTACCAAACCACCCAGACTGCTCAGCTGTGAGATAGATGGAAACCAATGCTTTGAGATTGAAAACATACTTACTGGCATTTGAATGGTTGCTCCTGCAGTTTGTCTGCATAACATTTGGCTTCGCAAGCTGAAACTCGCTCGTTTGTTGCACAAGGGCTTTTTGGAGTATTCACTCGAACCAACTAGAAAAAATTAATGTTTCAATGTTTCAATATCAGTGCGTTTTGTGTAAGCACACTCTACTCTGTGTAGCCCAAAATATTGTCCAGTGTATAAAGCGTTCGCTCTCTGGTCTGGACAAATGACAGATGTCCCTACATTAAAATAATTCGAAAATATACGCTAAGCTAATTTGACGCAAATAAGTGGGCTAGTTCGCAGATTTACTCGTATCGGGCCGCCGTCAAGTGTGGACATCGGGCGGTGAATAAACCTAAACTCGCTGTAACTAACATTATTTATATTCGACGAGGATCAAACTCACGTTGTTGGTGTTGGGCGTAAAAGAATGAGTATGCGCAATGTAATTCCTTGAGCGGGAGGGCGAGGAATATCACAGGCATGCGAAGTAAAATAATAGCGAAAAGAGGCGCAAATGGGGTTAAAGAAGAGTGTGCGCTGTTTAGGATGCGTTATAAATAAAAGGTGATGTTCTCAACTCACAGTCAATCGAGAAGCTGTCGCTTGGTTGAGAGAGGTGTGAGAAGTGATATTAATCAGGAAAACGATGACTAAGTAAACTTGAGTCACGTGGTCAGGTTTATGTAAGTGGGTGAGGGGGTGAAAGGTATAAAATAACTCCTATTGTTGGAAATAATGTGATGCGCGAGGTGAAGCTGCGCATACATTTAGGAAGATGAATCATCTGTCTTAGATGGGAAGAGAGATTGGAAAAAATAAAAAAAACTTAAGATGGGTTAATCCAAGTGGGAAATGAAATTAAAAAGAAGGGTGGGTAGCCTGCCTGTGACAAAACATGTTCACATGTGAGCTACCTATTTTCATGAAAATTCTTCAGAAATTGAAATTCAAAATTTTTGTATTTATGTTTTATGAGTGTGTAGCACAAAAATTTAAATTGAAACAGGAAGTGATGTGATAAGTTGTGAAGTGATATCATATAACTAGTTAACTACAGATAAAATTTTACTTTGTGAGTGCTTGAATTTTAACTGAATTTTGCTTCAATTATTGTAAAACTATGTATACAACTGTAATGCGTAACTACACTTAAAACTAAAGTAAAATAGAGTTTAGTGAAATTGTATTTTAGTTTGTATTTTTACCAGTTTTAGTTTTACAGACAGGAAATGATGTCATTTTTGTTTTAAAATGGAACTAAAACACAAAATGTTTTAATTTTTGAATGCAGCTAGTGCTTTTCTCTATACGAGACGCATTGCTGAGTCCGGAGTCCGGAACAGAGAGCCGTTTGGTCTGCGCAGCAAATTTGCCATTGCTGACTATTGTTTGGGACCGGGTCCCTGCCAACTTGTCCGGACGGCGCTAAATCTGGGCTACACAGAGTACATTTTACTATAAACATAACCGATTGACGAGAAATAGCGATATGAATTAAATGCAAGTTGGATAGGTAGAAAATATATTTTGGGTGAAAGATTTGATTCTCCGGTGGAATGAAGCTCTGGAATAAATTAAATTAAATTAAATTAACTCAGTGGAATGGAAACTGAAAACACAAACGATCTTACTGCTCGATCCACTTGGAATTTTGGTCTGACGTAATTTTTATTACGTTTAATCTGGAATAAATTAAATTAAATTAAATTAACCTAGTGGAATGGAAACTGAAAACATAAACGATATCACTGCTCAACTCACTTTCAGATATTCATTATATGTTGGAAGCTGTAAAAACGGTGTATTTGAAGAATATGATTCATCAACTGTAACAATTTAGAAGTGAATGAAAAATAATAGTTGTGTTTTGTACACATTGTAACCCAATTCTATTTTTAAAGGCTTTTATTTAACTTGACATGATTGTGTGTTTCGAGGGGTACGCCATAGGGTGGAATCTCATACACTCTGTGAGATTCCACTTGAGAGTCATCTGGAATCTCATGGAATCTGTTGGAATCTACATTGATTCCAATTTAACTCACCAGGGTTTGTACGTGGAGAACTGCAAATTTGCAAGTTTTTTTTATTCTAAAATACAAAATACAAAAGTGCACTGACAAGTGAGCGGTTATTCATCAAATTCTCAAAGGCAATAATAGAAAAAGCCAAAGTGAATTGATGAAAAACTAATTGTTGTTTTCATATTGTAATTGTTGTACGTCATCAGTTCCAATTTTCTCCCCTTTTCACATTTTCTACCGTTGTCCTAAGTGTTTAATCCAAGATTCAGCTTAAACCTGCTAACTTGTCAACTGATGACGTCATGCTTTAGATTTTGGGCAACTGGTTTTGTCGCGCGTATTGTAATTGTAGTTACATATCATAACTACAACAATTTACTTTTTTAACAATTAACTTTGGGTTTTGTAACGTACGTAATGGGTTACGAATCTGGATCGCTATAGATGGTTTCCATCATGGTGTACGTTGGAGTAGGGAATGTAGGGATTTTAGAGATAAAATCTCAGCACAGAATAAAGAATGTTCACTCTCAAGATTTTGTCAAAAGTACACTGTTAAGTTTTCACCAAGATGGCGGGACACTAAAGCTCTTTATATTGTTTCCTTTGAGAATTTGATGAAAACCCACTCAGTGCACTTGACCTTTAACTTTGAAGGAAAATTATTCCCAATTAACTGTAATTCTCTATGAAATTCTAGAAAATTCTCATTTTTTGGTGTCTAGGAAACATTTAACGATCTAGAACCAATCACCTATTTATTTTTCTAGGTACCGTACACAGCCTTTTTTTCTTTACCATTTTTACAAGGTTTTTTTTGCAACTTATCTACCATGTAAAAACAGAATTAGGTCTACTGTATTTGTTTCTACCTGTTGCATGCTTTCTGCAGACTCCAAATACTGTTGAAACACATGTGGTGTTGAACTACAAACAAATCTTGTAAGTGAAAAGCAATCCTACAATCAATCTACAGCATATTGTTGTGTAACAATAGAAAAACGTGGTCGAGGGCTTAGCAAAATTAAAAAAGAGTGCACTAAAATGAAATGAGGATAAGCTTTGATTTGTTATCGTACACTAAAAAATGTCTGTAATAAAACAATTTTTTGAAAAAAGTTTATTAATTTACAGAATACTCTGTAAACTAATACTAGTAATAATAAATCTGTAAATTTGTAGTGGTGTTTATCAGTAGTGTTTAAAACCACTCTCTGTATGTGTATGTGTTTGTGATTGCGTCTGTCTGACCTCTATCTCCTCCGAAACCAGTGGACAGATTTCGAATTTGAAAAGTGCAATGGACGGCTCTATCTCGATACCAAGAGGGGGTGGATACTGGATAGGCTACTTTTCACATTCATTGCATTCACATAGTAATTCTAATATTAATATTTATATCAACGCTAATACTACTAAATGCAATAAATTAAATGCATCAAATTTAAGATTAAGCTAACCACGAGCTTACCAGCGAACCTCGCAATGCCACGAAGGAAAACTTTTCCCATCAAAAGATGGCGTTTAAACATCAATGTATCAACAACATAACCAATAACAATGCGCACTGATACAGTTCTTACATCTCTCACCACAGACCAACACTGATACCAATACCAAACGCACAAACAAACGTCAACAACAACTGAACTCCCAACACCACTCTTGCTGGGATGTAGTCTACGTTGCTGCCTAGTACTATACATTTTTTAACGTGGCTCTTTTTGGATTTCATAGTTATAACAACCGATTCCATTTTTTCCACTGTCACCCCTGCAGAAGTCTACGACAGAACATGCAAATAGAATTAGTCGTGCGCTATTTTTAAACCTTTTTTAGGTGTAATAGCCAAAAGAATAGACTTGTTACATTTTATATTTTAAAAACAAACTAAATGTAGCTTTAACTAATGGAACATATACTGTACCAAAACGACAACATATTTCACCCTTACAATTGCACCGAAGGGTTAAATTGCATTAATTGGGCAAATCTCAAAATATTATTTAAAATATATTTTTGAACCAAATGGGCTGCTTCCTGTTTGAATTACAATTGACATGCCAAGATGTGCGCAGGGAAATCACGAGAATGAGTTCAAAACCAGGGAAGATATATTGCACGTCATGAAACATAGGGATAAAAAATACTATACAGTATACAATGTATAGATTTTAAATTTCACTTACATTGGCTGCAGAAATATCACACAATGAGGCGGCTTTCCATAATTTGAGTGGATCATTGGCAAATTTAGTTGACGAATGGAGTAAGTCAAAGAGCTGGAAACGACGAGGATCAATTTTCTGTCGTTCAACGAAATCCTCTCTAGCTTTTAATATTTCTCGAGTTTCTGTACAAAGGACAACGAGTGGATGATGAATTTTTTTGTCTCTCACGAGGGTAATCGTTTTGGCGAGTGGATAATCAAAGTAAGAATTAATTGAAATGTAAATTTGGTGGATGGAGATAAAAATTAGAAATAGCAGCACAACATTTTTCAATTGATTTCTTTTATCGGGCGTTTTCTGCTTTTCTTTTAGTATTTCTTGAATTTTATCTAGCAACTGGCGATTTTTGCTTTTCTTGTTTTTGTACACAATTAGAAGCATTTTGCAGCAGTGAACAAATATTTCGACGAGCATTAAACATGACATTCCAAAATATAGTCCGATGTTTCCGCCAATGTCACACAGTAAAGTGATTATGTCGTAAGAATGTCGTTCTTGCAATGTCCGAACGTAATTATTCACAACAGAGATTTCGAAAATAGTCTCCTTCTCAGAATGAGGTGATTGATGACGGTACATGCTGAGCTGTGTCACTTTACATACACGAAGACATTTGCAATAGAGGTAAGCATAAAGCCACTTAAGATGTTGTTTTTTTAGATAAGTGTTATTGCATTCTGGTAGGTTTCGTGCATCATGAAACGGATATCTGAAATCGAAATTAGTGTTACTTCAGTGTGTTCAGTAACTATTGTGATCAAAGAAGTTAATGAACAACACACGGCTTTAGTATTTGAGTCTCGAGCGAACGATTTGTTTGTTAAACTAAATAGACTGCCTTATTCTTTTTTACAACCCATGGTCTTTTCCCAAATGTTTATATTACTCCACCTATAACACAGGAACTTAAAAATAATTTAACAAAATTGCCTGGCAAGAAGTACACAGTCGAAGACTGTGACCACTACGCTTACCGTAAACACATGTAAACACATATGGAGGGCGCGACGTGCCCAATAATAGTAATTGCAGGTGCGACGTCGAGCTGAAGGAAAGGTCTTAGTTGGCCGTTCCGAGGCTCACAGTATTATTAATTACAAGGTTTAAATAAGGCAGTGGCTACGTTCACTTCCGACGGGAACGTATTATTTCAAGGCGCGTTGTGATTGGTTGAGAGCTAACGATGGCGCTTCGTTTCGTCAATGTAAGTTTTCTCAAATCGATGTATTTCGAGGGGTTAGCTTCTTTTTTCCTTACAAGGAGGGGGGGGGGGCTAAGTCCCCCCCTGGACCCCCCAGACCTAACCTTATCTGTTTTTTGCAATGTAGACAGAACGGGGTTTTTCGTCAATCTCTCAACCAATCACAGCGCGCCTTGAAAACAATACGTTCACATCGGACGTGAACGTATCCACTTCGTTTAAATAAACTGCCTATCTGGATATTGTTTGATTAGAAATAAAAATATACCTGCAAGTCGCAACTCTCATGAGACAATGCAGCCAACATCCCAGTAAATTATCATCGCAAGGATTTCGCTTAGTGTTGATGAAGTGATACTGAAAAAAACATGCTACAGTTAAATTAGACTATTACATATTACGGTAGATGCAATAATTTCAAGAACATGTGAAATAAGAGAAATTAGTATCCTAAACAGCACTGAAACATACACAGTAAGAATGTATCTTTGATGTGTTTTGCAATTCCGATTGTGAAAACCGTGTGGTTTTATGGATCTTTATATGTTTTATTTGCCTTTTGGTTATTATAATTCATTTATTTTTTTGTATTTAATTTTCAATTTCTAAAGGGTTTAAATATGTATTTTGTGTTTATTTGAGAAATTGTTCGATTTTATATTATTGAAACTATTGCATTTATTGTGTTTTTTTAAAATTTTATTTGTTTTAAATATTGCAAACATATTTTACTTGTTATATTTGTGTTGGTTTTACTTTCACCCAAATTGGGGACCGTGACCATGGAGACCCTCCAAGTTTGGAATGTGTCTCCATTTTTAATTTTACCCACCTGTTGGATTTGACTTTGTTGATCCAATAGGAGTATCTATTGTAGATATGTAAAAAAGACCACGGTGAAATAAAACCTTAGTGTATTCTAAAACTCAAGACTGTGTGTGTGCTTCAATTTCACTCCAGCTGCCATTTTAAAATTTGAAAAAAATATTAACTTTGTGACCGTTTTGCCACCCTGCGTGGCCTACGTGTCTCCACACACCGCCTAGTGGCTCCAAGCCGTCCCCCTCAAGGAGTGGACCGGCCTAGCAGGGGAGGAGGGTGAAGACTTCTATAGTCCGTGCACGGTATCTTAATGCTAAATTCGTACAGCGCATCCCATTCTGCGCAGACGATTTTCTAATTCCAGTTGTTATTTAGCAGTATTAAGCCTAATATTAGGCCTAACAATGCTAAAATAAAGTAAATAAACAACAATTAACTCATAATTAAAAGTAATTTACAACGTAGTACCAAAATATTTTTGTTTATTTACCTTATTTTTGCATTATTAGGCCTAATATTAGGCTTAATACTGCCATATAACAACTGGAATTAGAAAATCGTCTGCGCAAAATGGGATGCGCAGTACGAATTTAGCATCAAGATACCGTGCGCGGACTATAGTGTGAGGGCACGGTCCTAACTACAGCAGACAACTGCTGACTATGTTCTTCTCACCATTCACCACTGTGACACTCACTTGTCAGTGGCAGGAAGATGAGCCTGTCGCAGCCTTCATGAGCAGCCACATGGGCTGTACGAGGTGAGTGCAGCAGAATGTTTGTCCGACGTAACCGACCACGTTGCCCATGGGACTACCATCCTGTGTGCGATGGGACGGTTGCCGGTTTAGCATGCCTAACAGCGCTGCCACACAGTAAGATAGGTAACCCAACCCCTAGACAACAATTAAAGGCCAAAACCCAACAATCTGAGTCCCTGTCTTGTTTTTACTTACGTGAAATATGCGTCCCTCCCGTGTAGTAAATCTCCATACTGCGCGGATAAGATTACATCCAGTCACAACTTTTTAATTTCAAATTTACATCTGCTACTAGAACTTTAGATCTCACTATCTGAATTTAGAAATAGTGTCAGATTTGACACAGATACCAAATAACATCCGAAGGAATACTCGGGGCCTAATATTGCATGAATATGACAAAGATTTGAATCTGGTTCACTTTAACGACCACATTTTAGCGACTACATTTTAGCGACGCCGCAATATCTAAAATCACCCGAGCGCTAAAGTGAACGTCGATAAAAATCTTATATAAAAATCTTATAAATTTAATCAAATTATCCCTAAATCTAATAAAATAAATTAAAATAATCCTAAAATCTAATAAATTTATGCAAAATTATCCCAAAATCTAATAAATTTATGCAAAAATATCCCAAAATATTTCAAAGTGCATTAAATTTTTTTAAACACTACCGGTAATCACCAAATTCTGAAATTTATCCAAATCCACTTCCTTGTTAGTCAACCTGTCACCAACAACACCGCTCCTTTCACCTCAACCCTCAAACCCATCGAACAAGCTATTAGAAAATAAATGATTGACATAAAATGCAAATCCCAAAAAATTACTCCATATTTGACTATGACAGCTTAATCTTGCCTGACAACACAATACCCCAAAAATCATAACCAAAAATCTCTGTCCCTTTCCCATAATCCCCTACAAAACTTCAAAAACGTCGCTAAAACGTTTGTGAAATGTGCTGAACGAATATTTCGGTTGACCTGTCGGGCGTCGCAAAAAACTCACCAATTTTGGCTTTTTTCGCTAAACTTGCATTCGCTAAGGTAAACTGATCCGAAAATTTTGCCCAAATTTGACAAAGTTTTGCACAATAATTTTGGATGTCTTATTTCATAAAGGTCTTGAAAATCTTTCTTACCTGTTTAACATTAACTTTATAAACATATTTTTGGCTCAGTTTCAACACAGCTTTTCTGCTATTATAGTTGATTTGTGAATAATCAATCAATACCTGAAAAATCAGAGAATAAGTTCACCAGTTATTTAGACTAAATTGAATTTGCAAACAACGTTTAACACAGCATTTGCTTTGCCAGTGTATCGATACAAATACAATTATTAAGTGGTCATCTCAGCCAATTTGCGGGAGTCGAAATGGATATTGTGGCCTACTCAAAGTGGTTTAATTGTTAGTTGAAGCACTCTAATGTGATCTTTACATAAAAGAAACTAGTTATTGGGCCTGTAATCGGTTTACCCTATTTATTTGATTCTAAATGTGCATTTTTGGCAACCGCACGCGATTTTTTAAAAGCTGTCGTGATCCAGTTTTAATGGGAAATAAAATAATCTACCTTGGTACCGGAAATAAAAGCATTAATGAAGTAACTATTTATACAAATAATTTTAAGTTTAATGATAAAGTTCTTTATTTACATAAAAATAGTTAATGGGGTCTCGAGTTCGTAAATGGCGGACACGATGAAATGCTGAATTGTAAGTGTGATTGCAATCCAGTCTTCTATTCTGGGGTCATTGTTTGTCTAGGTGTGTTTTGGTATTTAGTGATTAATTAATTGGAATGTCTAGTGTATTACCACTGTTTCTTTTCGAATCAATTCTCGAAGAGTGTATTACCAGCAATAGTCAATATAGCGTGACTATTATTTAGCCTGCTTCACAACGTGGTGAGGGTTATCTTTTTACTTTCCAACAACTGTTTGTCTCGACTTGCATCTGCCTCAACTACTCCGGTATGTGGAAATACAGCGGCTTGATCGGTGAGGCGTTGATGCTGTCGATGGTGTGGTTGGTGTTGGACTGTCTGTTTTTCAGCTCTGCAAGGCTTTATGTTTATGTAGCCAAGTATCACATGACAGGATCTGGAAAAGATTTGGACTATCTGACACACTCCAGACCAATCCTGTGATACCTGTAATCTATTTTGTCAACACCCCTTTTAAGTTTACACCTTTTTTTGGGATATGGATAAAAAATGAGGGGAGAAAAATTCCAAGTAAGGGATTAACTTAAGGAATGTGTGTGGCAAGTCCACACCTGTTTTATTCCAATCAATAATAAAATGAGTCATTTTATTCTTTCAGTTTGTAAGTATTTTTTTAGTTAGTCATTTTACATTATTTTCTTTACAGGCTAAATTCTGGTGATCCAGGATCACCACAAAGCGATAAAAAATATCGCACGCTTTTGCATTTTCAACTCAGCAAAACACATGAAACGCGTGCGATTTCCCATGCGAGTCAGTTTCTCACGCACGACTGTCAAGTGTAATTCACGATTAAAAATCATGTTCACAATAGCAAGCGATGAAGACGATGTGATTATCGTCGGCCAATGGGAAGTCGGTCGTTCCCATTCGACCACATGACTGTTGTTGGCCAATGGGAAGCTGACTGTAAACCTTTTAATGTAGAGAAAAAATACAATAGAAGTGTTTTCTTTTCTTTTTTTAAACAAAACTTGCACAGCATGCTACGTAGTCACGCTAATAGCGACCTCTAAGTTGAAAATGACAAAGCGTTGTATCTGGCAAACTGAACTGAAACCATGTTAGCCAGAGACTAAACTTCGTAGATGGCTCCTAATTTTTGTAGAGAAAATGGGCCACGTGCGAGAAGCTGGGAATGACGATCAGAGACTCGCAGATTTATTTACTGGACTGGCTAAATATCAAGGCGGCCGACGATACCAATATATTTTATCCAGTATCAGCTTATTAGCGAGACAGTTCGAACGATGTGCGACTTAGAAGCTCAAATAAAAAGCGCATTGTTCGAAACGAGAGGGAAGATGATTACGTCGAAGCCGAACGAGAAGGGGGCCCACGCGGGATCGAAATGCTTCAAATGCGGCGAGAAGGGACATCAAAGAGCGGAGTGTATGAACGAGATCAAGTGTTTCAAGTGCCACAAGCCGGGACATTTGTCGACAGAATGTCTCAACGGGGTGAAATGCTCTAACTGCAACAAGTTCTGGCATATGGCAAACGCGTGTCCAGAGCCGAAGAAGGAACGGAAGCAACTGTCGAAGACGAAGTTCGACATCAAGCCGAAGAAGGTCGACAAGGTTTTGGTCACGGGAATGTAGCCAAAGTTACAAGTCGAGATGCGAGTCGATGGGAAGGAATGCAGCGCTGGGATTGATACGCAGAGCGAGGTTTGCCTAATCAGGAAAACGTTTTCACAGAACATTCATTAGTGCGTTGGAAATATCCCAACCCGGTTATACAATTGTTATAACAATGTGCCCTTTTCAAGTTAATTTTGGCTGAAAAAATGCTGTTTTGCGTACAAAAATGTAGTTTTAGCAGTAGTAAATGAACTTGAAAAGGGCGCATTGTTATAACAATTTTCCTTCAGATAACCATTGTCCAGTCACTACTGTAAATTGTCGATGTGAAACCAAATACAAAATAACAAATTGATTGTGCATTAAATGCGAAATAGGTTTCTAGTTTGGACAATTCTGAATGAAGTTTGAAAAGATTTACAATTTATTCTGCCAATACACATACACAATGAGAGAATTTACGCGTGTCTAAATTATTTCACATAGGCCTACCTCAACGACCGAGCATTTTGCTGGGAATTTTAGTTTGATCACCATCTTGTAATTTAAATTTCCATATGGGAACCGCAAAGCTAAATGAAAATGAATTCACATATAATGAATGTGTATAAGATTTTTGTTGATTTTTTTACTTACCACTTGAAACTTGAGCAGTAGGCTCTTTAATAGTATCATAATTTTGAATTGTCAGATTAATGCGTGATTTTCCCTAGAAGGAATTGCTCAGTTATTGGTAAATCGAATGAAAGAGAAATGGAGCTTTACCATTGCATAGTGCGCATCAGTTATGTAACTAGGTACACTCAGATATTTCACAACGTCGGTAAAATTATATTGTTTACGGTAAGCATAGTGGTCACAGTCTTCGACTGTGTACTTCCTGCCAGGCAATTTTGTAAAACTATTTTTAAGTTCCTCTGTTATAGGTGGAGTAATATAAACATTTGGGAAAAGACCATGGGTTGTTTCAATCAAGTATGCATCAGTTGCTGTCGGCTCATCCAGGTAATGCAATATTCGATCTGCAGTTTGGTACACACACATTGCAACATTGGTAATGAGTAATATGATAAATAGATAAGATGTGTATTTTTTCTTTATTGAAATGTTTTTCAGTGATTTGACGAATGCAGGTGTCTCTGGTTGCTCCGCCATGACGGTGCCAACAATGCGTTGCAATTTTCTTTGCCTGAGTTGTTGAATTCGGCCAAACGTTCGATGTGATTGGTTGTTGTCCATTTTGTATAGACAATGTTAACTAGAATAGAACAATAATCTGCAGTTTAAATACTAGAATGTATGATTACTTATTTATCACAAACATTTCCTAAAGGGGATCTGGGCACAAGCACAATAGGGGGTTTCATAAATGATGAGCTGAAGGCGCTGAAGCGATTATGGCGATTATTCTGCTGAAGCGATTATCGTGTGACATGCGTGGGCCAATTACACGAATAATCGCTTCAGCGTTTCAGCACTTATGTATAATTGTCTGAAAAGGAGTTTTTAGTGCTGAAGAGTGGGTCCTCAATAATGCAGTGATTGTGATTATTGGAACAATCACTTCAGCACCATCTGTTGGTTTATATACAAATATACAGACGTTTAGATAGCAATAAAACGAACATGTCGGCATTTATTCCAACTCTAACAACACACATTGTAAACTACAACACTGGTTGCACTACATTCTTGTGCAATCAGTTCTCGGCAATAATACATTAATTAATAAACTCAAAACTCTAATTGCTTTGTGGTAAAAACACATCCACACCATCAGCGTGTCATTTATGAAACCCCTTAATGAAAGGTCAAACATATAACAAACTGGGTGAGCATTTCTTGTTGTTGGATAATTGGTAAATGACGTGTGCATTACTCTTTCCTTGTTGTCATTGTAAAAAGCGTACACGCCAAATGATGTCTAAAGTGAGCTTAATAATTGCCTAAATTTTTAAATCTCCATGCTTAGCTGATTAACCATGGTAATTATCCCAAATCTGTACTCTTTTTGGGCTCTAGTAGACATTTTGAGTAAAAAGGCTGTGTGCAGGGATATGGTAAACAACTGGTTGCTGAGCAACAACTCCAGGAAAATAGTTCTGGAGCACTAATCCAGAACTATTTTTTCTGGAGTTGTTTTCTGGTCAGATGGTCACATCCAGGAATTTTAATGACATCATTCCACTTCCTGTAATGGATGCCTCCACACACATTGCTGGTAAGATAATAAAATTAATCAATAATAATTGATAAAATAATAAAATTTAATATAATTTAATGTGTGTAGGTTTATAATTCAGATTCTACGTCGAAAACTGGCCCAGGGTCGTTGCAGACGACGCTCGCGGACGACGCAGCGAGTGAAAATCGGGTTTGGTGTCATTCGCGCACTATTTCAAGTGGCGTACTGCACGGAAGCCAACAAACGAGGACAGCGACACGATA
Organism: Strigamia acuminata; assembly: GCA_949358305.1. NCBI lineage: Eukaryota > Metazoa > Arthropoda > Chilopoda > Geophilomorpha > Linotaeniidae > Strigamia > Strigamia acuminata. The sequence goes on from OX442314.1 coordinate 57,546,510, forward strand.
GTTTTGACGATTCAGCGCTCACGTTGAATTTTGAAGTCAACTGTTGAATAAGTGCGAAATGAAAACATTGTTTACTGAATAAGCGCGGAATTTTGAAATAATTTGAAACGGAAGTTATAATTACCAGTGGATTCAGCGGCAAATTTCACCCAGGAAACAGGCTGGTGCAGAATACGATTTCCATTCGTTTGAGCCTGGTTTCACAATTTATAAATCCTTTTCTAGTACCGAAACGATCAAAATTCGTATAGGGGCGAACATTTTGGCCTCCATTAAATGACACGGGTTCCGCTCAAATCAAATGACATAAAAAAGCGTTTAAATTGCAAACACAAAATCTTTGAATTCTCGCAATTTGAATAAAACTATTTTTGATGTAAAACTTATTGAAATTCTAACTTAACTAAACTTTTCTCTTGAGACGAATAAAAATCATGCTTGATGGTTAAAGACAAGATTTTTGTGTTCAAAAACGAGGTTTACATATAACAAATCAGGAACAAAAGATAAAATTTGAGAAATCATGACCAAATCAGCGACTTCCGTTTCCGCGTCATCCGATCTCTAAAAGCGCCGCCTCGAAGTTGGCTTCACTGCGCGACTCTGCGCTTTGACGCTCGTCCTTTTGCTCCTAAAACGCTCTGGTTTTCACAAAATCAGCATTAAACCGATTCATAGACCACTCCAGTCGTGGTTTTTAAAATTAAAACACAGATAAAAATCAATAAATAAAAATAAAAAGTAATAAAAATGCCACTAAAACGTGTTGAAAAGGATGCAAAAACATCGCAAACACGATGCGAAAACATCGCAAACATGATGCGAAAACATCGCAAACACGATGCGATGTTTTTGCATCGATTTGAACAAGTTATCGTCAAGTGGCATTTTCATTCAAACCAAAATTAAAATTAAAATAAGTTCCTACCATCTGTAGTGACCCAGATTGATAAATGTCCGCCTGAGCGGATGTTTCTTCTCTGACTCACTGAAGTAAGCAGGATGCTTCCTTCATGTTGGCTCCACCTCCCCTGAGCAGGTATATGCCCCGAGGGGAGTGAAGAGTCAGGTGGGCAGCCCCCATTGGTTGTCACTGTCCCCTCACCCCACTGCATAAAAGGTGTAGTTTCCTGCCTAAAGTCAGAACTTACAGAACAACACACAAAGAAACACAGCAAATATCTCACCGTCAGGCCAACTTGAAACAACAGTTAAGATTGATCGAGTACCGCTGAGTAAAAGTGCAATTGTAACTTTCATCGATATAGACAAGAGAGCTAGTCCCGCGAAAGCGAGCGAATAGCCCTTGTAAATCCACCCGAAATAATAGTACCAAACTATTATTTCACCAAGCCAGTGTTCGAGCGCATCGTACGGAATCCCGCATTCCGACTCGAGGCCTCTGCGACGCTAAACATACCCACCTAGACAACAGGCACGGATAGAAGGCTCACCGAGCATTCCACTGTATCCGTTTGACCAATCCGTGACAAATAGACCGAGTATTCAAGACGACACCATTGTTCCAGCGATCACGCGGAACTCAGGACGCCATCTTGAAGAAACCTTTGTTCGACTCCGCCAAGTCGACTCTAGTTAATTGATATTCGTTATCTTGTTAGGCAAAAGGCCATTTAAATAAACCTTTGTTCATTTACATATATTGAGTATTTATTTGGGTATAATTTAAACGATCACAGGTAAAGTAAACCACGTTAGCATATTTAAGTAGTATTTAATCCTATACGAAATAGGACGCGACACATCTTACCATTCTCCGGTTAGGCAATTCCAGAACTGCCTAAGCGCGGATTTCTAAGCATCTTACCATTAAGCCCAGAGGCAATTCAAGAACTGCCTAACCACGGAATGCGCACTATCAGGACTGAACAGCAGCGAATAAACAGCCGCGGAATGAATAAGCGCATAATAATAAATTTTATATTTTATATTTTATATTTTATATTTTATATATTATTATATTATTAAATAAAAAATAAATTTTCGCCGTTCCAACATATTTTAGTTTGCTCACCATTGATTCAGTCAGGAGAGAACAAGTTGAGCTGTCTGGTGCCACTGAAACTCATTGAAACTGGTAAAAAACCTTTTACTACTGAAATGAAGGCAATATTTTTTTTTCGTGATTGGGCGTACCAAATCAATATATTTTTTGATTAAAATGTGCACGGTTGACATAAAAACAGACATAAAAACATAAAACATAAAAACAGACATAAAAAAACTTGATGAATTATTCATTTTGTGATATTGGCTCGACAAAGTTGTCACGAAAGCAGTAATAAACCAACATCAAAAACAAAATAATTGGTTGAAATTGGACTCAAATATTTATGGGGTTTTATGATTGAAGCTGTTTTCCTTGCATTTAAGATAGGCAGAACACACAAATCATACACTCATAAATTATATGCTTTGGTGATTGCTTTTGCTGCCAGACCTTCAAAAGCCAAAAAATCATTCAATAAAATTCAATTATTTTCATAAAATTTGGGAAATCAGTTTATTGTGATATAAGTAAAAAAAATGGATACTAAAACAAATGCGTGTATTTAATTGATACGAAAATTGAAAATTCGAATTTGAGAAGTTTATGGTAATTTTGTGACGATGGCTTACCGGCGCCAGTATTTAACAACGCTTGGCCAAAACTAGTCAAATTTCCTATTACCGGAACAAGGATAAGTTTAACAAGAGCTAAAATAGTGAACAAATGCGTGAGGTAAAGTAATTTTGGGAGTTGGGTGTTTTTCTCAAATCATCGACATTTATTTGGACTAATAAAGTTATACAGTATAAAGTCAATGGTCGACAAATGACCAAATTAATATAATTCATTAAACTAAGGTATACCTTTTGGTAGCTTAAAGCCCTAAAATAATATCATTTCGTTCACGGTTCCTCGATCCAAAGAAGAGCAAAACATTCTTCTATCTGGAGAAAAAGATGTCTGAATCGGTCTGATTTACATCTGGTCCTGGTTCGAATTTGGTGTAATTCGCTGAAATTCGAGAGGTACGGATGGCTTTTCTGCATCGCCACAACTTTGGTTGGATATTGGTTTAAATAGCTGTTTTCAGCTATTTACCAATTGGCCACTTATAAATATAATACAGAGTAATATTTATAACTGGTGTTAGTTTTTTGGGTAGGCAACGTAGCGATAAACAGAGAAGCGATTTGGATAATGTGTATTCAAGTTTACATTCATTACCATGTGAACACGTTCGCCTTCACGTCAAGTGTGGTTTACTCAGATATGATCCTAAATGTATTTTTGATGTTTGGACAAATTAGCTACCTTAAAGGTTGTCTGTCTTCATGGTTTTTAAATTGGTTGTATGGATACCATCAAAAATGTATGCCGTCGATGAGATGGATCAGGAATGTCCAGAGCAGGATAATTCAGCAGATCAGGGTCAAACATCAACCTACAAACATTCCCAGCAAGAACTTCCAAAGTAAATGAATTGACAGGATATACTAGTACTTGCCAGAAAAGATTTTTAATTTTATGTTATCGGTCTCAGCAGTCGCTATCTGCTTAACCAAGTTAGCACAGTGGCAAAGTGTGGCTTTATCCCATCTAATTGGCAGATGCAGTCAAGCCAACCGTCCAACACGACCCACCACAGCCTCACCAGAATTAGTCCATCTGTTAAGATTGGGGCAACAGGACGTCAAATTTGGTGTGCACTGAAACGTCGCAAACGAAAAGAAGCCAATGAAACCAAGATTGAGAATTATCTTTTGGATATTATCAAACGGGTCGGGGTGTTGCCAGCCTTTTCTGGTTTAGCCTCATTTCTTACTATATTTTTTGTATGTTGGATTTGTGATGATTACAAATCCGTATTTATCAATGTTCACAATAGATGGCGCTGTTTACCAAACGCGCGTAATTCAAACTCGATAAAACTAAAAAGTGTGATAAATAATTATTTAGACACGGTGAATAAAATATAACTATTTTATTCGACATAAACTAAGTATTAATTACTTGATGATGTTGATTCTGTTGAATCAATATCCACGCTACTTACCTGTCGAAGGGAACCAACTGGACCCTTCCGGACCCCAACTGGGCCCATCTGGACATATATTAGGTCCGGACTAGTGACCCACGAATCCGCCGATTCGTATGCTGATTGGCTGTCGCCAATCTAGTAGTTCTACAGAACTATATAAGCATCAGTTTTTCACTCTCTCACCCCCCTGGCTTGATAACTGTATATGTCTGTAATTGAATTGTTGTTATCGTTTGATCTCACTTTCTTATCGACACATCAGGCCACCTCAGCTCTCCACAATCGGTATTCATTACTTTTGTTATTGCTGTTGTAGGGCTATTTCGGGAAGGCTAACTCCGGTAATAGACATGCATTCGCATGAAATGGCCCCGTAACGTTAGCTTGCTGTTCTACGGGACAGTTAGAGTTCGTACGGTGGCTTAATATAACGGTCGTATACAGTACGACCTTGCTAAATGAAAGTAGGTCCCTCAGCTAACTGGCCTCAGTCCGCTGCAGGATGGCTGTTGTAAACAGCCCTCGCAGGTTCCCGTCTTTTCTCGATTGGTCCTTCCGCTCGTTAAACGTCGGTAAAGGCCTAATGCACAGGTAACACGCCGGGTTGGTAGCCCGTGAGCAATATCTTCAAGATGTTGCGATAAAATAACTACCTGGATAATGGTAATCCAACGGCAGTGGCCAAGTAATATTTTACCCGGTGCTCGATCATTGGATCCCGCCATCGTAAGGCATGCTGGCGGATGGAGGAGTCAAATCCTCCCGCGATGGTTCTCTCAACCGTCGTGACGGTCCCCGCCCCATTATACCCTCCGGGTTAGTAACCCGTGAACAGGAGTTGGAAAACACTGTGTTAAACAAATTACTCGGGCATTGGTAATCCTGTATTGGCAATATCTTTTAGACCCGGTAAGTCCATAGAAATGTTTACCTGGTGGTTGGTACCACCGATAGCGAGTTAAAGCACACAATTAAATACTCGGCGCCTGATCATGAGATCTTGTCGTCGTAAGGCATGCTGGCGGATGGAGTCTCAACAACTCCCGCGACGTTCTCTCAATTGTCGTGATGGTCCCCGCCCAATTAATATTTATACAACAATTCATTTGTTGTATTCCACTAATTACTTTACTTTTATTCATTTGGAACATGGAATATTCTGCTGAATATTCCTACGTATGCGAAGGACTCTTCGCATTATTAGATACTCGAGCTGCGGACCAAATACGTCTCCGTAGCGATATTTGTGACGATGCCGCAAGTCAGCCGTATCCCTCTGGCTTCGCCCGGATCCTCAACCAGTTGATGCCGCCCGTTTACACGCGTCAAGAACCCATCTTTATTATTGTTAATATTTAGTAATAAATATGTTATGTCACACTAAAACTGTAAGTTATTTCTATTCGATCACGTATTCATGTTTGTAAAGACTTCCGTAGCTTATCTCGGTTAGGTTGTTGCTAAACTTAGCAACGTCTTGTATAAACCGATAATTTATCTATCTCAAGGACTAATAAAGTAGCCCAAAAGTAGAATCGTCACAGATTATAGACAGAACGAATTGAAACCAGCTAAATACCGGTCTACTCGCAAACTAAGAATTAAATTGAATTAAATGTTACATCGGATAAATGCTGCAGTCATTTAATAGAATGCAGACCAACAGAACCAGTATTATCTCTGCAATGTTCCGTGTGATAAATGCTACAATCATTTATAGAATGCAGACTAACAGAATCACTTTGTACACACTGGTTCCTATGAATTCTAAACCAGCACAGAAATATCAAACACCAGAGCTCTCATCTAGTACCAACTGGAACGAGTCCAGTGGTCCAGGGGCAACCACAAGGAGGTAGAGAGTTGGATTTGCTGCTCCCAATTCAAACTTTGGAAAATAAAACGATAAAAACATGGATAAACTTAGTTGAATGGATGCGGGATATTTTTATCGCTGTAGTTGAATTGTAGCAATCGTTCACGTGGTCCGCGTGAAAATAGCGACACGAGCAATCTAGCAAAGAAAATAACATTTTAACATCACTACAAACCTAAAATTCCAAACAAATGAATTCGATGCTAATGGTTTTTGAAGATAAATGGCAGAAACTTACGACTAACAGAACAAAGCTGTCCCTCACTAACAAATGGAGTTAATGGAGTTAATGGAAGTTAATGGAAGCGATAAAGCCAATAAGAGCTCAGTTAGCTCAGTTAGCGACATATGTAAACATTGGCAGAAAATACACAACGTTGAAAACGTCAGGCCGGCCAGGAAGTTGTTGCGCAATCACGTCGGCGGATTTTAGAGACTGACTGTGTACATTATCTTTAGTGACTAATTTATCGCGAGTTTCAGGTTTATTGCGATTGTTGATTGATATGATGACATTGGGATTCAGTGCTATTGTTTTATTTACCTTTGTTAAAGAGTTCCCTAACGTTAATGTGCGAGACGTGTCCTTTTGTTGTTAATTATCTTTGCAAGGTACATTTGTGTTGTTGGAAATACTAAGTGTGTATTTCACATTGTATTTCATTCATGATGGTGCGGACGGGCACGTACGCGAAACGTGACTTTTCCAGCCTGCACTGTGTTTTCGCCAACGTGGGAGCGACGTTCAGTCTACGAGAGACGTGTTGCGACGCTACGACCCGCAACACCATCGCTTTCTACGTTTTTCAGTGTATTTTGCTATTTTATTTGTCGTGAAACTCTGTTAGGGTTAAGTTTTTGTTGTGGGCTTATTAGATGGTTCAGCATCATTTAGCCAGTCGGCTAGTGCTGTCCTATTTTTGGCCGGATCTACTCCGTGGTACGCCAAGTGTCCCGCGGCCTCCAGGCAGGACGATCGAAACTTGGTACGGGTGCCGGTCAAAGTGTTTTACCTCGCTTATCGAGGTTTCCCCCGAGAAGTTTGTATTTTTCTCCTTGATTTTTGGGGGTTATTGTGCATCTGTGCAACAAATTTGTGTGCATTTCATCAAGGAATAGTGTCTTGTGCTTCGTTTTTCATCGTAATATTGGAAAATGTCGTCGTACGATCGTCACGACGACTACAAAGACATCAAAAAGTTAGATGGGACTAACTATTCGACACGGAGCATGCAAGTGCAGCTCCTATTGCAATCTTAAGAGGTAAACGTGGTCAAATTATTAACTCAAATTATGAAAAATGCAATCCAACTAACTCCTCATTGAAGAGAGAGAGACAGTTGGAATGTCTGAAAGCAATCCTTGTTTTTGTTCCAAATAATTCAGAACATCCTCAAAAAGGTTGTGACATCCTTTTGTTTCAGTTTTATTTAGTTATTTATTTATTTTATTTTACTTTTTTATATTTTTTATATTTAGAAGGCCCATCGATTCGTTCTGATTAAAAGGTCAGACGCAAAGATCATCACATCTTCCATGCCGGTCATTGTCTGTTCCAACTTAGCTTATCTTCTTAAGAAACCAGACATTATTAGAATACAATTATCATTTATCATTCCTAAGGATCTCAGTAAACAAACATTAATTGCAAAAGAGAATTAAGATAACTAACAGTCAATTTAAACATTCTCCAATGTAAACGCAATGTAAATGCTATACAAAAAGGAACATGTTGCTACAATTAGCTGTGCAAATGTCACATTCAAGATGGTAAGAGAATCTTACAATACCAAGACATGTAAATGCCACACTCATGTGGGAATGCGGGCTTACAATACAAAAATGTCAAATTCATATTTTCAAATGACCAGAGCTCTCTTCTGGTTCCACTGAGACGTGCAAGTCATCAGTTTATCCAGGGGTGACCACGGGGAGGTAGAGAGTTGGATTTTACACCCCCTTTCAAAGCCACGAGCACAATTCAATCATTTATAAGAAAACAAATTTTCTTTAAATTGAATTGGACTTGTTACCAGATATCGATTTTTAGAGGTTAGTGTTCCTTTTTCGCACGGTTAAAACAAAATGCATTTTTCTTATATGAAAGTGGAAATGAATTTTTTACCATTTTATTGTCCAAAATGGCATTTTTCCCGCCCGAAAATACCGTAAATACTCGTTAAATTAAGTAATTACTTTTAATTGTTTTTAAACTGCTGGTTTGTCCATTTCCATATATTGAGATATTCTGTGTTTACACATGATTGTAGCGCCACCTGGCGCCTACGGTAATATTATGCAAATAAAGATTGTACACGGGCACTTCCGTTTTGACCATCACCACGCGTACTCACTCAATCCTTTCGCTCCTACACAATCTCAAAGAATCTCAACACCATATCATGTTCGATGTCAGTTCACGTAACTTAACTCGGCAATATCACGTGAAAATTATTACACGCAGATACCACTGAAAAATATAAAAATTATAATGAGTTTCAATGAAATTATGTACAAGTTCTTAAATAGAGATAAAATGTTACCCATTCCCTGAGAAATAACCTTCGCATCGGCATTGAACGTAGACAGAAACGACAGAAACTAATGTGCTTGCTTTTGTCTCCACTCACAATGATTCCGGATACGGGGTCCACACGCGAAAAACACGGAATTGCTGACCTAGACAGAACAAATCTCTACGAAAATCTCGCGGTAAATTCGAATTCACATTTGAATCAATTGAATGACACAATACGTTTGATTTTAACTCACAATTTTAAAACATTTATTAGTTAGGAAGTCAGTAATGTTTACAATTTGAAAAATCTTAATTTTAACGAGTGCTTTATGTATTAATTCGTGGGATTTTGTGAAAATGAGGACGTTAACATGTGCAAGCTCTGATTTCTGGATTTACAATTCAAAATTGAACCAATTAATTAATGGTGAGAACATTGTTTTGTATTTCATGAGTAAGCTGAGTCTGTATATCACTCAGTTTCTTTCTCAACACCTTCAAACCCATCAGAACGATATTTTCCGGTCGTAAAGCACCCGATGATTCAACGTCGAAGAAAAACTTGTTGGGCTTTCCATCCACTATGTAGGGCGCTTCGAAAGTGTCTTCGTCCAGCTCGGAATATTGGCTTTTCGGCCACTCTGCCGGTCTCGGGAACGTGGTTTGACGCAAAGCATTATCCGGGTCGTATTCAAACGCCACCCCGCACGTCGGGTTCCACTTGGCGTGTTCTTTTCCGAATCCCTTCTTCGCGAACGCTCGCAACTTGAGTTCTTGTCCTTTTCTCAATTTCGCAATTACGATGTCTTCGGGTTGTGCGTATTCGCTGGTGTCGTCCTCTCGACGCCGAGAAGTGACCGGAACGACTCTGGCATCTTTACTCTTCAGGTCGGCGGTGGTGACGTGACGGGTTTGATGGTCGGTGCATTTCACGTCCAGCGTGAATTCCACGGAACACTCTTGGCAGAAATCGGAACAAATGCAGTCCTTCGTGTACAGCATTTTGTCGACAACATCGTCGCTGGTGAGAGGCACCAAACCCAGTCGATGAGCGATGAATTCGTCGTGCAGAACGGTCGAATTTGCTTCGAACTGAACCCAATCGATCGCCAATGTTGGGACTTCGGCGATAAAGACACGACGGAGACTGTTGGCGACACTCAAGTCGGTGTTTTCGAGAGAAAACTTGACGTTTTCTTCCGTCAATTCGCTGATGTGAACAGATGGCTGGTTAGCGTACGGCATGGTTCGTTTCTAAATGAAAACTGTATTACTGTCAACACCTATCGTATTTATACACCAAACCGTATGTACCGTGCTATTTACGTTACGAATGGGCGTTTGAACGTTTTGGATACGTGTTCCGACACAATCTTCGAATGGACAATCCACGGCACAACGAAAAATTGCACAGAAAATTACGAGCTAATATGGTGCGCTATAAAGAAAGGCTGAATGAAATGTTGAAACAACTTTGGGAGTTCGAGAATATCGATATACTGTAAAACACGAAATAATCAGCGATTCTCAAGATGAAAATGACTAAGCAGTTGAAAGCTTTTTGGGTGCAAGATTGGTGGGTCGCAATGCAGCTGTAGCAATAGGAGAGGAACGAGATACCTAAAAAATTCCATTTTTAAAGATGTGAAAAATTTGCAAAGCCAGTAAATTTTATTCGACAGAACACATACAAGTAAAGTATCGTACTTAGAAAATACCATATTACAAAAAAAAAAAAAAAAAAAATAGAAGAACGTCTACAGAATCAAACTATTTTTATTCTTTTTATTTTTATTTCTCTTTTAGGATTTTAAAGGGATGCCATTTCATTGCAAATGGGAAATGGTTTTTCCAAACTTTTGAAAGTCTGTTGTTATTTCTTTAATTCTTTAATTCGTTTAGAAAAGAATTATAGTTTATTTTAATTATTAATTATTTCTATACAAATTTAGTAAAAAATAAGCATGCATTTCTACCGCCAGTTTTGGGCCAATTCATAGAATTGATGGACATTTAAATGCAATAAAATATGCAGACATTCTTGATAATGTTATGGTGTCCTATGCATTACAGGTGTGAAGTAGATTTAATTTAAAAATTATTTTCTTCTTGTCCCAATTTCTTAATAAAGTGCATTTATAATATGGTACCGAGTAATATTTTTGTTAGGTTTATTCAGGGGATGCCTGGCTGTTTCAGCAGAACAACTCCCCACAATCCACACATCTGGCTACATTGCTGCATAGCTAAAAGCCAATTTACCCTTACTGAATTGCGAACAGTTAGGTTGGCCTCCTAAAAGTGCAGATATTAATCCCATCGAAAATGTTGGCTGAAATTAAAAAACTAATTCTACTCCTGGTGACAAAAATCATTCATGTTCTTGTTTTTGTTCTTGTTTTTGTTATTGTTAGCTTTTTTGCAGCCAAAAGCCCTGAATCAAGACCAATTATGACTCCAACTCCAAGGAGCATGGCAGGAGTTGAATGCAAGACCCAATTTTGTTAATCACCTGTTTGAATCTACACCAAACAGTGGCATCAATTTACACCAACCAAGGGTATTGGACTAAATATTAAACTTAGCTTATAAGTTAAACAGTTGCCCAAAGAGAACGGCTTTTTTCCAATAATAAACGGATTGATTTTTGCTTTGGAGTTTATTTGTGTTTTTTTTAGTGTGTGGTGACCTCAAATATTCCTATTTGAGTGCGCACCATATTTCCAAATTGTCTTATAAACATATTCAACAAGCTTATATGTTTTGTTTCAATGTAAATTGAAATAAAACATACATTAATAAAATATAAAACAAGACGCAATATTACCCAAATAATATTGTGTTTTGCAGCAAGTTTTGGCCCAGCAACAGCGTCAACCAATCGCGCTGCAGCGTGCATTGCTTTGATGATGCTGCTAGGCGTGTGCCTGGGCGGAGCATCCCTTCCCCTCGCGCGTGCCCGGCTCAATTGTTGCACACGACCCGAAGGCGGCCGTGTGTGATCTTTGTGCAACTCGTCATCTGCGCAGCTTTTCTGAGCAGATTTAGAAGTGAGCCAAACGGTTTTGGCCCACTCTTCCCGCATTCTTGATTCTGCTTCCAAACCATTCACATCTGTGTCAAACTTATGCCAACCATTGCTAAGTGTGATCTGTGATATCTGGAAGAGTTGAGATTCATTGCTGGTCCGTGCCAACTGTACGGAATAGCGCCTTTCTGCTTGAATTACTACGCGTAATTTAAGCCATTTCTGTGTGGAACTAACATCGAGTTTACTCTGTTAGTTTGAAGGCTTTGTGTCGAGTTTAACTCCACAAAGCGATTTGTGTTAAGACGGATTGTTACGTCGAGCTTGCTCCGTAATAATCACTTTCACTGTGTGTGAGAAGTATTCTCGTGTCGAGCGTGCTCCACGAGGATTTTAGAATATTTAGCAACGTATTTTAGCGTCGAGTTTACTCCGCTAAAATCCCGCGCTCACACGACGCCGTCGACGCCATCTTGGAGCCAACGGTCAACTGTGAGTGTACATTTGAAGAAGAAGCCAGATCGACCCCAAACATTTTAAATAATACCTCCTTTGTATTTTGAACGATTAAAACTATCTAATTTTTCCTTTACTCTGTGTAAAATCATTCCCCTAGACAAACATTTGGCCACAGAGTAGAAGTCCTGTACGGCATCTCTACGACGATTGCTTATTGAATTTAAATAATTTAATAAGTAAAAACCCGGATCGCCGCACTTGGGGGTCTGTCCGGGATAGTTTTGATTGTTAAAATCCGATTTTTGCGAAAAAATCCTTTATTTCCATTGTTCTTTTTCAATTTGACAAAATGGCGACGCCAATGCAAATTGTAAAACGACAGCGAGGTCGACCAAGCACTCAGAAACGAGCAGCGACGGTTTTGCCGGCTCTCGAGCCTGAAATGCTTATGGAGAAAATTATTTCTGAAGAAATAACACCAGTTCCAGATCCGAAACAACTCAAGGATGCTGAAAATGAAGTTGCTAGAGCATTAAGCGCTTCAAGTGCGAGTTCTAACGAACAAGAACTCCCGCCACTTCCACTGGAGGAAGTGGAAAATACGTTACGTGAAATGGAAAGTGAATCGTCTCACGAATCACCTCCTCGCATGACCATGCTGGATGCTTTGAGAAATCAAGCACGCCAGGATGGCGCCCAAATAACGGACGACATGACGGTGGAAGAGATTCATCGCGCCATGATACGACTTCACACTGACCGAGCCGTTTCAAATTTACAATTTGAAATGGAACGAAAAGAAGCCGAGCTTCAACAACAAAAAGCGGAGGTCGAGCTCCAACATATGGAACTCAATCGACAAAATGAGGAATTTCTAGCCCAAAAAGCTAGAGAATACAGATTAAAAGGTGAAGTGGAAGATCTTTCTAAAATGAACGCTAGAAATGAACTTTCAATTCGCTCACACCAAGAGGCGCGAAGACAGCTCGAGCTTACCAAAAGTAAGCTGGAGCAGAAAAATAAAGAACTGATTGATTTGGCAGACCACTACCAACGCAATCATAATCAACTAGTGAGATATGCTGCTGAATTAGACACACGTGCTAAAACACAGCGTACTCGCGAAAGCAAAATAGCTAAGCGTGAAGACGAGATTTTCCACTCGCTGGATCAACCCAGTACGAGCGGACAAGTCAAGTCTAGCGACCCTGCTAAGCGATTACAACCAGAAGAATCGCAAAATCAAATAAATGAGAATGAAATTCTCCGAGCTGATTTGTTGCGCGCTCAAGAAGAGCTTGCAGAAATGAAAGATCGTTTGCAAGCAAGAAATTATACTGACCAATTGGTGCAACCAGAAATGGCTGCGCCAACTGTTCCTATTTTGACTCCCGAAACAATAACAATTTCTGTTGTTTCAGAGTTAAGTAGCCAATCTGGATTATCGAGTGATGACGACCAACGTTCGCGTCGCCGCCATCGCTCAAAAAGAAAACGTCCTTCAGATTCCGAGGAAAGGAGAGCCGATCGCAATCCACTTCCTGGTAATCGAAATCCTATTTTTCACAACAGTGACCGACTGTTGGGGATGGTAGACGATCGAAATAGACGGCATGAAACTGGTATTCATGTTACTCGAACGATACCACTGGCTCAACAGCAAGACTCGTCAAAAAGAAGTCGACGAGACACGAATCCAGCACGCGAACCACCCGACGGACATGAAAGCCCGCCAGGTGGGGGTCAGTATAGAAGAAATCCGCCAGATGGAGGAAATCCAGATGGACACGGAGATGGACCACCTGGAGGTGGACGTCGACCGCCAGACGATGACGGCGACCCACCCGACCCACCTGAAACGCCACATTTCAACACGCCTTCAAATTCACAATCTGATTCAAGGTCGGATTCTGATGTGAATGCGCAACAAGAACGCGATAATCGACATCGATCTCATCGACGTCGACATCGAGGCCATTCTTCTCGGCGTAATACACATTATTACACTGCTGAAGAAATTGATCGATTATTAGCTGATCGTCGATCTTCTGATCGATCTGACGCTACTGCCGATAATGCTGACATTGCATTACGACAGAAAATTGCACAATACACTGCCAACAACTGGACTCACGATCTAGTTGATGAAAGAACTATTAGATGGGATCACATCAAACCCGCTTTATTCGATGGAGAATGGGAAGCTGGATCCACTCTTTTAGATGAAGTTTTACGAATTTCAAGGTTGAATGGCATTGCATGTCACACTGCTTTGAAAAGAGTAGTACCAAAAGCTCTTATAGACCGAGCTGAGAAATGGTTTTATTCAAAACAATTTCAAAATTGGAACCACTTTGTAGAGGAATTCATGACTGAGTATGGAGAGTCAAGTGAAGACTTACTACAAATGTGGGATAATCTTTCTCAAAATAAAGGCGAAAGTCTTCGCTCTTATTTAAGAAGGTCTGAGGATTTATTGGTCACTCTCCCTTATACGATGGGAGACGCAGCCATTGATCGTCAATTCCGTCGTGGATTGACAGATTACTCAAAGAATGTTCTACTTTCAGTACGAGCACCTTATCCGGGTGGTTTCGCTGAATTAGCCAAATTTATGCGAGCTAACCAGATAAGAATTGATGAAAATTATAAAGCTTATCTACCAGCTGATGAAAAAGTTGCGTATGCTAAGCGACAGCAACGGAGAAAGGAATTAGCTAAAGATACGCGTTTTGCTAATACCCCTCTTTTGCAACCCCCAAAACGAGGAGATTTTTTGGCAGAGACTGCTAAGGAATCTAAAAAGGGATCGGATGGGAAAAATCCACATCCAACCCCTAAAGCTCACTTAGCCGAAGTGACAGAAATGGAAACTGCTTCTGAACCAGAGAAAACTGACTCGGAACCAGAAAGCGAGGCTGCAGCTGCTTTATTAGCCCGTAATAACGCAGTAGCTCGAAAATTTGGACCAAAGATGGCGCCTAAAAACGTTACTTTTGGTTCACCAAAGACAGACGCGCACAGTAGATCGAAGTCGCCGACCCCTAAGAAGGACGAAGCCAAACGTTCAAGTTCGCCTTCGCCAAAAGTCGCGAAATCGCCTGCTACTGACCCGTGTAATATTTGTAAAAAATTGGGACATTGGGCTAAAGAATGTCCTGACAGAAAATCGAGCAAAGACAAGATTATAGAAGAGTTCGAGAAATCGATGAAATCAATCGGCGAACTTCTAAAAAACTTGTAAGCGCGCATCCAGACGGTCTAGTGGATGCGACGCCTACCGCCTCGGAAAACGAACTAACACCATCTCAAATTTTAGATGAATTTTTAAATACACAGATTAAATTAGAATTAGAAAATAATTTAATATTTCCAAAAATTGATGTTTCCAGTTTAAAGCTTGTGCTGCAAAATGAAAACATCACTGAAGAATTTTTTAAAGAAAAAGTTCAACAAATAAAAGTTGATTGGGAATCTAAAATAAAAGATGCTGTTACTTTGCTAGATGGAAAAGCTAGGCCAACACCTGAAATTGTTGAAAGGTCAGATAAAATTGATTTACCTGGTCTTGACGATTGTATTGAAAAATTAATGGCTGCAACGCTAGCCACTAATGATTTATTGGACGAATTACCATTGGATCCGCCGATAGAAATTAAACCACCGCGACGTTTTAAATGCAAGTACGCGGACATACCAAACAGCAATGATTTGCCGACGATTCGATTGCAGACGGCAAACGGTATGATAACAGGGATGTTAGACTCTGGAGCTAATCGAAGCTTCATGGCCTACTCCGTAGTAATTTCGCTGAAACTGGAAGGTGAAATTCGACCAATTGGACCGGATGTGAGAGTTACGACTGCTTCAGAAGATGTAGTCCCTGAAGGAACTCTCCTACTTTCTTTTGCGTGGACACACGGGATGTTAAGTCATCCATTCATAATTTTAAGAAATAAATATCCTATTATTTTATTAGGGTGTGATTTCATGAATCGACTCAACATTCAACCAAATCCTAAGACCATGTCTTGGAATTTTGTCAAGTCTTTGAAGGAAGATTTACCTTTTGTTCCTCAAGCGATTCTTGATCGTTATCAAGAGTTCCTTGATCCACCCGAAGAAATCATGAAAAGCGACTTTATTAAAGTAAATCACATGAAAGCTGGTTCCGCCACTGCATGTCAAGCTAAAGTTGCCAATGAAGAAAATATAGTACAAAGACTTGTTAGCGACGCTAATTTGTCAATGGAAAATAATTTAATGCTTGAAAAAGTATTAAAGAAACATGAAAAGATTTTATCACGCCGACCAGGTAGAACACACCTCGTTAGGCATGAAATTAAACTGGACACTAAAGTTCCAATTAGAGTTCCGTTTAAAAGCGTAAATCCACAAAAACGTGAAATTATCCGTCAAATCTGTCAAGATATGTTGGATAATGGGTACGTTGAACAAGCCACTGGAGACTATGGGATGCGAATAGTTCTAGTGATGCGTCCGGATTGTGATCCAAGACTCTGCATTGATTTTAGACCACTCAATGCGCATACATTATACGACCCTCCTCAAATGCCCAGCATTGAGGAAATCTTGCGAGAACTCGGAAGGTTTGAATGGGTCACAACAATAGATTTGTCAAAAGGCTATTGGCAGATAGAGGTTCATCCGAACGACCGTGCTAAAACTGCATTTTGGAGCCCTTTGGGTCGACTACAATTTCGAGTCATGCCCTTTGGTCTCGTAAATGCGCCGTCAACTTTCCAAAAGTTGATAGAAAAGATTTTGGGGGACGCCTATCGAAAATTCGCATGGGCATACCTCGATGATATAATTATTATATCAAAAAATTTTGAAGAACACATGATGCATCTGGAAGAAATTCTGAGTAAACTTGAAAATGCAAATCTTCATGTTCATCCAGAAAAATCGAAATTTGGCAGAAAAGAATTAACTTTTCTTGGTTACAAGTTAAGTGTTCAAGGAGTTAGTGTCGACCCTAAAAAAGTCGCCGCCATTAAAGAAATGCCAGCTCCTTCAAATTTGAAAGAGTTGCAAAGATTTTTGGGAATGGTGAACTTCTTTCACAGATTACTCAAGAATCTGGCAGTCATGACAGAACCTCTACGTCCTTTACTCAAAAAGGATGTGGAATTTATTTGGTCAGAGATTCAACAAGAAGCTTTTGATCAAATAAAAGATGCTTTAACACTAGAACGGCCAGACCGGTCATTTTGACCGGAACAGCTGTTTAAACAGCTGCAGCAATAAACCCAATGGGTTTACGGTGCTGCTAATTTGTGACTTTAGCTGATTTATGATGCTTTATGTCATAAATCATCCAAAGTTGAATTTTTCTTAAGAAATAATAAAAAAAAAGTGAATTGACCTAGAACGGCCGAAACCGGTTAAAATGACCGGTTGAAATCACCTGAACAATACGTGCACCAAACTGCACTAAACGTGCACCAAACGTGCACCAAACGTGCACAATATGTGCATACAACGTTTTGGCTACAAACTGATTCAGTAACACGCGAAACTTGCGAAGAAAATACCAAAACAAAAATTGATGGCTTTTATAAAATCTGATAAAATTAAAAACGGAAATTTAATTTTATCAGGTTTTATAATAACCATCAATTTTTGTTTTGGTATTTTCTTCGCATATTTTGCGTGTTATTGAATCAATTTGATGCCAAAACGTTGTTTACACGTATTGTGCACGTATTGTAAAAGTATTTTGCACATTTGGTGCACGTACTGTTCACGTTATTGCAACCGGTCATTTTAACCGGTTTCGGCCGTTCTAGGTAGGCCGAAATTCCGGCCGTTCTAGTGTTAACAAATGCGGAAACAATGGCCATGCCTGATTTGACAGAACCATTTATTGTGCATACCGACGCCAGCAGAAAAGGACTAGGCGCCGCGCTTATGCAAATGAGAGAAATCGATGATCAAAATATCGAAGTACCTTGTGTTTATGCCAGCAGAAGTTTGCAACCTGCTGAGATAAATTACAGCGCCACAGAATTGGAGTGCCTAGCGGTAATCTGGGCATTACGTAAATTTCGACATTATTTGGAATTTACCACATTCATAGTTAGGACTGATCATCAAGCACTAAAATGGTTGATGCAGTTAGACGAACCTGCTGGAAGGTTAGCGCGTTGGCAAATGGAGCTAATGCGCTACTCTTTCGAAATACAATATATTAAAGGTCCACTAAATGTTTTAGCGGATGCTTTATCCAGATCACCGATTGATAAACCGGAAAATCCTGAAGATGATGGAGATAATGACGAATTATTATCTTATTGTCCATCACCACAACGAAATTGGAAAATGGGAAAATTTCATGAACTTCCTGTCTCCACGCTGGAGGAAAAGGAAGATCATGAATTCGTCAACTATTGGACTAAAATCTATGACCCCTCTGAGGAATCAGATGACGTCATAAGAGCGCAAATTTCAAGGAAATTCCAAGTTCCTTCGTCAAATGTTTTAATAAAAGCATTTGTCGCCAAAATTGTAGAGCGTCTTGATTGTGAACCCCCCACAAGGGAAGACATAATCAAGGCCCAAAAAGAAGATAAAGTTTGCCAATTGATGCGTAATTTTTTAAATTGTAATCAATTTCCGCCTGACGTCACAACGCGACTCCAGAGGAAACAATATAGAAAACACGCAACCACCTTCTTAATTGAAGATGACTTATTAATGCAATTTCATCCCACAATGTCTGATGAATTGGGGGAGGATGGGAGAGCACTCAAAGTTTTTGTACCTCAGACATTGAAGTATAAAATTATTTGGCTGATGCATGGCCACCCACTTTCTGGCCACCCAGGAATTGCAAGGACTCTTTATCGAGCACGCCGAATTTATACCTGGAAAGGCATGAAATCGGACATTACGAGATTCATTCGACATTGCGAGCGTTGTCAAGCCTGCAAACCTCGAACGAAAGGACAAATTGAAGCAGCGCAAATGGGTCCTTACAGCCCATTTGACTGTCTAAGTGTTGATTTGACCGGCCCGAAACCTCAGACGCGCAAAAACAACACACATATTTTAGTCATACTTGACGTGGCAACTCATTGGCCAGAATTATATCCAATGTGTAACCCCACTGCTGGAAAAGTAGCAAATTGCATTTATCACCTTTCCATGAGCATGGGATTCCCTCGTAAAATTATTTCTGACAACGGCCCGCAATTTCGTGCCCAAGTCTTTAAAAAATTTTGTGAAAAGTTCAAGATGGTTCCAACACCAACTTCAACGTATCACCCACAAGCTAACCCGGTTGAAAGGGTTAACCGTGACATCAAATATTTGGTTGCAATTTATTCATCTGTTCATTCCAAATGGGACGAATATTTGCGTGAATTTGCATTTAGTTTGAGAACTACGGTGACGAGAGGAAGAGACTTCTCTCCCGCATTTCTTAACTTTTTTCGCGAACTCAGAGTACCTTGGGATCCAAGAATACCTGAAGGAATTTTGGTCGTAGATCCAAAAAACCCACATTTATACGTGCAAAAATTAGAAGCCGTTATCGCCGAAACATATCAGCACATGATGTCACACGTGCTAGATTTGCGTAGACGAGTTAATCTTAAAAAAGAAGGTGAGAAGTTCTCCAATTTTAAATTAAACGATTTAGTTTGGAGAGATTCTCATGTTTTGTCGAGCGCTGCCCGCGGCATTGCAGCTGGCATCGCTGATAAAAGAACAGGACCTTATGTAATAACCAAAGTATTACAGGGAGGATCCGTAGAATTGAGAAAGCTAGAAAACAACGAAATATTTCCAGCTGTCCATTCGTCTGAATTAACTCCGTATTTCCCGAGTTTCGACCAGGAAGTATGGTTAGAAGGCGAAGAAGTCGGTCAAAAGACTGAAAATATAATTAATACGTTAGATGACGATGAATTAAAGAAAATACCTGTCGATAATTCATCCAAACCACAAATGGAGTCAGACCTCGTGAATAACGACGTTGAGCTTCGTGACAGTTTCAAAAAACTTGAAATTGCTAAAAGATTAAATAAAAAGGTGTTTTTAGAAAAGAAACAAAAAACATCTGAAATAAAAGACTCATCTGACTCAGTCTCCGATGACAATGAAGACGGCGATTTAAATACAATAAATCCCTCGCCGACAAAGAGATATAATCTTCGGACTCGTAAACCGAGAGGAAAAAACAACATGTGTCTTCTCCCCTCGCTAACCTCGAGATCCAGGGATCAGCCGTATGACGTAAGGAACAATTCCTCAAGCCATACTCAAACCAATCAAACAGTAAGATTGGATGACGTCACTAACAGCGACGTTACCCAAACGTAACTTCCGGTATTTGAACTGATCACTTCGCGTCTGAGTTCACTTCGATCTCACACGTGTGCTAAGTGCTCATCCCCAAAAAACCAAAAGCGAAACAACTGGATTATTTCAACGGGATTCTTCAATTGTAAGTAGTTTTTTCTTTGGAATTTTCCAAGGAAAAACTAATAAATTAATTTTCGTTTTTCTTTTCCATTTGGATTAGTCGTTCAAATGGAAGGAGAGGTACCGAAAGAAGGAAGCGAAGCCGGCGCCAACAGCCTCGAATTAGAAACAAATTCGACGCTGCTTGGTTCCGCAAACACTTCGAATGCATCCGTGGATGTCACCGAAGAGTCCGCCGAAGCGTCCGCCGAAGCTCAAGCCGCTCTGGCCGACGCTGCTGCCCGTTTGCCAGTCACGCCGTCTCAGCCCCGACTACGAGGAGGCCTATTCGCCGATCCAAACGGCGAAACTCGTGCACAGAGACACGACCGGGTAAATAAATTAAAATAAAATTACCTTTCAGTCATGAAAAGTAATTAAAAGTGCATTTTCACTCGGAAAAAGCGAAAAGTTCGTTGGTAACGCCTTCGCAAGAAGGCGCCGCCATTTTTATCATCAGATGGCGCTGTGTCTCATTTTTGAGGCGTTGCTATGGTAACGCTCCAAACACTGAAACATAGCCGTCGGAAACAACGTTTTTCACGATTTTTCAAACATTTTGAAAAATTTAACGAATCTAAACTGTCGAATGAAATCTCACCCGTGATTTTATTCACTGAAAATTCGGAAATAATTAATTTTAACGAAAAAATGGATTTTAATTATTTCTTCGAATATTTTACAGATCATCCAGCTTCGGGAGACGCATCTCGAACTGCATCCCGATGTTCCAACCGCTCCTGGTGTCTGGCGACACGCATTGCCGCCAGAAATCATAAAGTCTAAAGGAAGACTGACGTTTTGGGCGGCCCGACACAAGTTCTCCAAGGCCTTAAACAAGCGATGGGGAACGAAGTTTCGGATCGCCTATTTAATCGATGGATTCGGTCATCGCGACGCCCTCGAGTGGGCAATGAAGCGCGACACCTTCGGACCACTGCGAAACGTGTTGCTCGACTTCGCCTTCACAGTGATCAATCAAGAAACGCGAGACCATCGCCGTTACTTCAACGCTCCTGCGTGGGAGCGCCGACAGATTTTGGAGGACATTTTCCAACGCTTGGACCAAACCAAAGCCGAGGTTGTACGCCTCTACCACGAATCTTTCCGTGTAACAACGGACGGAAAGAAACGTTGGGTGCCGACATGCCAATCGGAGATGCATCAGCTAGCCATGGGCGGATGTTTCCATGCTGATTTCGTGCCAAACCCGTATCCAGAGCCTGAGCCCCGGGTACAGGTCGCTTCCACCATCCACGTGGTGCCACCGCGCTCCACGTCGAGGTCACGATCATCGAGGTCACCCTACAGTGGCCGTCGCTCCTCCCCAACACAGTCGTCGGGGGAAGGCGCCATTGGAGGGTTACCTCCACTCCAGAAGGCTCGTCATCGCTCACATCACCGACGCGAGCCGACTCCGCCAAAAAGACATTCAAAGTCCGTTTCGAGACACTCGTCCCGAAGCCGACCTCGAGTGCAATCGCGCCAATCTTCCACGAGGAGTTCACTCTCGTCGCGTGAAGAACGATCCAACGCTTCACAGCTTAACGCTTCCTCCTCCGGCCGGATTGACTGGTCGGACGAGATAGCGAAGGAAGATCAACGCATCGCCGCATTGCAAGCCGGTCAAGGAGACGTCAACACCTCTTTGCCGTTCGCTTGCCGTCCAGTCACCAGCGACATGCGACCAGACCCATCGGTGCCCGTGCCACACGTGACATCGGTCATCCGTTTTGAGGGATACGTCTCTCAAGAACCATTTCCCGCACAGGAGTGCGCTGATCTCTGGAGGCGATTCTCATCGTTTCCCGAGACAGCCCAAGCGATGTACCTCGCGCATCTGGACGAATACCAACTCGCTCAGATCCGCGAAGGTGAGAAGGAATGGCAATGGCTTGCCCGAGAGCTTGCGTCGTGCAAGTCCGACAAGCAACTGCAACGGACGCTGCAGAGGATGAACAGGAAGTTGTCGGAGGGACTTCTTCGAATCCTGTTCCAAGGAGTCTTTCCCGACCCACAGATTGCTCTGGCGGCCGCCACTCGATTGTGGACCGTGCCGTTAGGGCTTCCACGAGCCTTGCTGGACGATTGGGAGTCAGTTCGCCCCGATCCTCCAACGATGCTCGCCGAATTGACGCAACAAGCCGAGGCGACTGGCGAAACTCCGGCTGGATCCGCCATTCGACTACGGCAGGAATGGGCTACACTAAAGCAGCAGCGCGCAACGGAACGAGCCACCGCCCGTCCCGCTGGCGCACCACCTTCATCCGCAGCTCCACTCCACGCTGCCATTACGGCAACGTCGAGTGTTTCCCGTGCGACCGAGGCACCGAGTTGCGACATCTCGTCTCCAATGGAGTGGCTCGACAGCGCCGATCGCGAGTTCGTCGTGCCTGTGGCCAGCGGTGCCAGACCAAAGACGCGCACCCCGGCTTTGCGCAGATCCAGATCCCTCTCGATCTGCAAAAAGTCGCCGCCACCGCCGCCTCCTCCAAAGGATTCGCCACCGAGAGATAGGGGATCAAAGATGGCCACCTACCTCACCGCCTATCAACGTTTGCGCTCATTATACGCCTTTTGCTACATAACGAGCGCGACGAAAACGATTCTCCAGAACAGCGAGGATTTATGCAACCGAGTCCTCGCGTGGCTGGAAAACCACATCAAGGAACAACAGCCGTGGATCCTACATCAACGCCTGGTGTTCGCTCGAATTACGCCTCAAGACCCGCAGGAGTATTTCGAGATGGGTTTTGGACGAAGGGATGGTGTGGACCGCATCAAGCAAGTGTGGCTCCACATCAACCCTGGCTTCCGGTCAGGACCAAACGCCGGCCGACCTTTGTGCACCGTAACGGAGCACAAAGATCCAAACGATCACTCAACGGACATGTTGCCTAAATAATTGGGGAACATGCCCATTCATTGAAAATAATTCCTTTTTTATTTTTTTTTACTGTAATAAAAAAGAATAAATATATATCCTGTTCCATTTTACTTTGAAACCTTGTGTATTTATTCCTATACTTACCTGTCTTTTTTTGGAAAAGAATAAGATTCTTTCTTAAAAGGGGGGGGAAGTGTGGTGACCTCAAATATTCCTATTTGAGTGCGCACCATATTTCCAAATTGTCTTATAAACATATTCAACAAGCTTATATGTTTTGTTTCAATGTAAATTGAAATAAAACATACATTAATAAAATATAAAACAAGACGCAATATTACCCAAATAATATTGTGTTTTGCAGCAAGTTTTGGCCCAGCAACAGCGTCAACCAATCGCGCTGCAGCGTGCATTGCTTTGATGATGCTGCTAGGCGTGTGCCTGGGCGGAGCATCCCTTCCCCTCGCGCGTGCCCGGCTCAATTGTTGCACACGACCCGAAGGCGGCCGTGTGTGATCTTTGTGCAACTCGTCATCTGCGCAGCTTTTCTGAGCAGATTTAGAAGTGAGCCAAACGGTTTTGGCCCACTCTTCCCGCATTCTTGATTCTGCTTCCAAACCATTCACATCTGTGTCAAACTTATGCCAACCATTGCTAAGTGTGATCTGTGATATCTGGAAGAGTTGAGATTCATTGCTGGTCCGTGCCAACTGTACGGAATAGCGCCTTTCTGCTTGAATTACTACGCGTAATTTAAGCCATTTCTGTGTGGAACTAACATCGAGTTTACTCTGTTAGTTTGAAGGCTTTGTGTCGAGTTTAACTCCACAAAGCGATTTGTGTTAAGACGGATTGTTACGTCGAGCTTGCTCCGTAATAATCACTTTCACTGTGTGTGAGAAGTATTCTCGTGTCGAGCGTGCTCCACGAGGATTTTAGAATATTTAGCAACGTATTTTAGCGTCGAGTTTACTCCGCTAAAATCCCGCGCTCACACGACGCCGTCGACGCCATCTTGGAGCCAACGGTCAACTGTGAGTGTACATTTGAAGAAGAAGCCAGATCGACCCCAAACATTTTAAATAATACCTCCTTTGTATTTTGAACGATTAAAACTATCTAATTTTTCCTTTACTCTGTGTAAAATCATTCCCCTAGACAAACATTTGGCCACAGAGTAGAAGTCCTGTACGGCATCTCTACGACGATTGCTTATTGAATTTAAATAATTTAATAAGTAAAAACCCGGATCGCCGCAAGTGGTCAGACATATTACTAAGGTAACAAGCTTTTTATTTCGGAATATATCTGGCATTTGCAATAAGCATAAGAAAGCGTTTGCAGTCACATAATTACTGTGCATACCATCAATGGGTGAGGGCTACTTTGCTTTCTATGATTTGGCCAACTATAATGCTGTTTATACACCTGGACACACAATGACAATGCTGCGGCTGTTATAAGGCCCATCGATTCGGTCTGATTAAAAAGATATTACCGTACTACAGCAGCGGGGACAAGAATTTTACTTTTCACTACCGTAAGAAATATTGACTATTTGTCCAGAACTAGTTGCGTTATAATAGATTGTGACGATTCTACTTTTGGCTGATTTAATAGCCATTTAAGATAGATAATTAATCGGTTTAAACAAGACGTTGCTAGGAGTAGCAACAACCTAACCGAGATAAGCTTACGGAAGTCCGTGTACAAATATGAATCAATGACTGAGCAGAAATAACTTACAGTTTTCTTGGTGTAACATAACATATTTATTACTGAATAATAACAATAACAAAGATGGGTTCTTGACGCGTGTAAACGGGTGGCATCAACTGGTTGAGGATCCGGGCGAAGCCAGAGGAATACGGCTGACTTGCGGCATCGTCACAAATATCGCTACGGAGACGTATTTGGTCCGCAGCTCGAGTATCTAAATATGCGAAGAGTCCTACGCATAAACAGGAATATTCGGCAGAATATTCCATTGTTTCAAATGAATAAAGTGAAGTAATTAAAATAATACAACAAATGAATTGTTATATAAATATTAATTGGGCGGGGACCGTCACGACAATTGAGAGAACGTCGCGGGAGTTGTTGAGACTCCATCCGCCAGCATGCCTTACGACGACAAGATCTCGTGATCAGGCGCCGAGTATTTAATTGTGTGCTTTAACTCGCTATCGGTGGTACCAACCACCAGGTAAACATTTCTATGGACTTACCGGGTTTAAAAGATATTGCCAATACAGGATTACCAAAGCCCGAGTAATTTGTTTAACACGATATATTTATATATCGTTCACGGGTTACTAACCCGGAGGGTACGATGGGGCGGGGACCGTCACGACGGTCGAGAGAACCATCGCGGGAGGATTTGACTCCTCCATCCGCCAGCATGCCTTACGATGACGGGATCAGCGGATCGAGCACCGGGTAAAATATTAATCGGCCACTGCCGTTGGATTACCATTATCCAGGTAGTTGTTTCTCGCAACATCTTTAGATATTACTCACGGGCTACCAACCCGGCGTGTCGCCTGTATATTAGGTCTCTACCGACTTTTAACGAGCGGAAGGACCAATCGTAGAAAGACGGGAACCTGCGTGGGCTGTTTACAACAACCATCCTGCAGCGGACTGTGGCCAGTTAGCCGAGGGACCTATTTTCATTTAGCAAGGTCGTACTGTATACGACCGTTATATTAAGCCACCGTACGAAGTCCTACTGTCCCGTAGAACAGCTGGCTAACGTTACGGGGCCATTTCATGCGAATGCATGTCTATTACCGGAGTTAGCCTTCCCGAAAAGGCCCTACAACAACAATAACAATCTAGTAATGAATACTAATTGTGGAGAGCTGAGGTGGCCTGATGTGTCGATAGAGAAAGTGAGATCAAACGATAACAACAATTCAACTACAGACAGTATATTCATATTCAGTTATCAAGCCAAGCTTTTGGACGTGAGAAACTGATGCTTATATAGTTCTGTAGAACTACTAGATTGGCGACAGCCAATCAGCGTACGAATCGGCGGATTCGCGGGTCACTAGTCCGGACCTAATATATGACTATGTCCAGATGGGCCCAGTTGGGGTCCAGAAGGGTCCAATTGGTTCCCTTCGACAGGTGAGTAAAGTAGATATTGATTCGATAGAATCAACATCATCAAGTAATTAATACTTAATTTATATCGAATAAAATAGTTATATTTTATTCACCGTGTCTAAATAATTATTTATCACATTTTTTAGTCTTTAACCGAGTTTGAAATACGCGCGTTGGTTAAACAGCGCCATCTATGGTGAACATTGATAACTATCGATTTGTAATCATCACACATCCCCCGGTGACAAGCATAGAGTTTACTAACTCTCGATTGTCATTCTTAATGGATAAGAATGTTCACCTAATTCTATCGAATTAATCCACTTGGTAAGTATTTTATTAACTTAATCATGTTATTTCTTTCAGAAACTTCGTCACCCGATTAGACTAATCGGCTTCTCTGCACTGCGCAACTCCCGGTTGCTAAGCGACGGAAATGAACTCGTCCGAACATGGATACATGCTCGAGAAACTAATTTCGATAGAAATTTTATTTCTCCGTCAAATAAACTTATTCATAGTTTATTAATCAACAAGATAATCAATAAAATAAATTTATGCAAAACTTTATTTATCGAAAATCTAAACTACTCATTTTTTATTACGACTGTCATAAAAGATAATTAACGAATTTCAACTTGAAATTCTTTAACGCTTCGATCAAAGCAAAATAAACACAAAGTTTCCACAAATAATTATGAAATTTGCAAATAAACATATATTAATATGATTAGTTCAAAATAACAACCAAATTGAATTCGGAAAACAAAACAAATTAAATTGAATTCAATTTTAAAACAAACTATATTCTTACGAATATTTAAATAATTAGTTCAAGATCTTGAAACCAAACAAACACAACACTCATGAGAATATTTCTTAATTGCAAAAACACAACAAAACACTTGGAGTATTTTTAGTCATAAAAATCTCCACTCGGAAAAAATAAACGAATGTTAACTTTGTCCCTTTTACTCCTTCTTTTCGACGTCAGTCGAATCTTTTTCTTCCTTTTTCTCGACTTCAGCTGAAGTCAGAAAATCCGATTCTTCAGTCGCCTCTGTCGAGACGGCAGAAAATACAGCTTCTTCCGGCGCTTCGATTTCATCCGGACTCGGAGGCGGAAACGGCATGTCGTCGAGAAGCTCAGCCACGAAATCAACGACTGAAAGCAGCTCCTCGGCGTCCTCAAACTGCGCGTCGTCCGAAGTCTCAGACTTAGACGCTGGAGGGGCGCTAGACACGTCGGTTACGGCCGCTGGAGGATCCTCCACGGGTTTGGACGACGTTTCAACAGCCTGTTGAAGCTTACGAGCTCGCCCTCGTGCCAAGATGTTGGTTCGTTGAACCTTGGCAATTTCTCTCGCTCGGTCGAGCGTCAGACAGCCTCGCCCTCGCGACATCGCTCTTGGTCGAACGAATTCCTCCACGACCTCGCTTCCGGCGCTCTCGACGGCTTGGACAGTTTCAGTCGAAACTTCGGAGTCCTCGGACGGCGGCGGTGATTGTCGAAGGAGTTCGACTCTTACGCCGGCGTTGGCTTCAGCGCGGGCCCAGGTGAGGAAGCGCGGGTCGATGTAAACCGCTTCGCCGCGACTATTCAAGAAAAGTCGGCACTTTGGGCAGTGAGCCCAACATCGCTTTTCGTTCGGCTTAATGCCTTTCACCACGTGGGGCTGAACCTCCTTGCGCCACGGCTCCGAACGCGGTCGCGTTTTCCTTCCACGGCAGTTTGGACAACGCATAAGCGAAGAACCTGCGGATGCACCGCAGCACCACCCACAGCCGACGCAAAATGGGCATATCGTCTCCGTGGCTTGGTCCGTCACGATGTTATCGTGAGGTATTCCAGCTGCCATGTCACGCTCGCACTGTTCTTTGCGCAGGCGGGCCTTCTCGTCCTTCTTTCGTGCCTTATTGGCCACTCGGTACTCGCGGTTGCGAGAAACAGGCTCCGAAAAACGCAGAGCGCCCGGTGGCGGCTCGTTCCATCCATACTCTGATGCCGAGGATTCAGCACCGGCAGGGAGGTGCACAGCAGACGTTGATTGTCCCGGCACAGTCGGTGCAGCCGCATTTGACGTGTTGGCGATGGTGGGCGCTACGCTTGCAGTTGGCGGCCGAAATTCGGGCGAATGCGGAGCCAACGGGACGTTGACAACGTTCGCGGGCGGATACGCCACCTGGGCCAACGGGGCCAATTGCGCCGACTCATAAATAGTTGGCTGCGCAGAAGTGGATGGGGCCTGCATCATCGCATTTAAGTCGAGCGGAAATCCGTCCGGATGGACGCTCAGCCAATTTAGCGTTGCGAGTTGCAACGGCGTCAGGGTGTACATCGAGGCGGGCGCCGTCGGTATCGGTTGGGCCCTCATGTAAGCACGTTCCGCTGAACGGCGTTGCTCGTCACTAGACGAGGTGGACGAGCTGGACGAGCTTTCATGACGGTGTCGTCGATGACTCCGTTTTGAGCGATGTTTACCACTTCCCATCTGCAGACGCAAATAAATTATTTTATTAAAAATAATTCCACTCTAAATAGTCATTCTTTGAGTCCAAAGAATTAAAACGTATTGTTCGCAACGAAAATACACAACTTGAATTATTTATAACCCCCTAACACGTGACACTAATGAGTCACATTCCCCTTGTGTTTATGACACAAAATGGACTCGCCTGACAGCGATTTTCATTGAAAATCGCAACTTGTTGATTTTTCAAAAGAAAAAATCCCCTTAGTTTTGTAAACTATTTAACCCAATTTCCGAGTATCAAAGATAACATTTCGTATTAATTAATTAACACTTAATCTAATAAATATCTTACATTGAAAATTCATCGCTAAATAATTCATGCAAGCCTCGACCGCGACTTGATTTAAATAATTAGTGCCTACATACTTAAATCTTAATAATTCATTATTAATATTTAACCCAACTATTCGACTGAATAGCTAAACTTCCAGAGTGATTTAATGCCGATTCATGCTTATAACAGCACGTGAATTTATAACTTTTTTTATCGGGACGCCGATATTTTACCAATTGTTGCGAACAATTTCTTAATTCTTTAGTCAAAGAATATTTACGAAAACTACTTACAATTAGAAGCTAATGTTCCGGTTTTGAAGTCGGCTGAATGAATTAGCGTCGAAATTCTCAAGTCGAAAAAGTGAAGACGGGTCGAAGGGACGAAGTCACTAGTATCCGTGTTTAACGAAGTGTTTTTGTGCAATGAACCCTGGGAATTTTATTCCCTATTAATTGTCGGGTTCGAGGTTTAATCACACCTCGTAAGTCTCGTACCTTCGTGATTACGCGAGATTATCACTTTTCAAAGTAATTTTCTGTATTTTAGTTAAAATACATGTAAATACGACCAAAAAAAATTAAAATATTCTATCGAATATTTAATTCATCGCAACAAATTCATATTTTTAATATAAATTTCTATAAATAACGTAATATCTTGTCCCCCGGTGTTGAGATTATAAATCACTACACCTGTCAGACATGTAAAAAATTACAGTCTTCAAGTTTTGAATAAAACTTATCAATTCCAACAGAACTTTGAGGCTTTTTCTCGTTGTTGGTATGGTTTTTTAAATACTGCAGTGATGTTTCGCACGAAATTTTCATCTGCATATTTAGGATTTGGTTTTCGTTCTCGTCGTGGACGAGTGCTAGTTCGTGGAACTATCGGTTGGGGTTTGCGGGGTTTTCGAGGCGGTTTCTTTGGAATTTCACCTCTTTTTAACGCCGCTTTCTTTTCTATAGCAGTTAAGCGTTGTCTATGTCTATGTTTAGACTTTGTGGGCGCAGATTTGTCAATCTGCACTGAAGTTGAGTCGGATAATTCCATTGGAATTTCTGAGGAAGTTTCAGGAATTAATTCCATTTCTTCAGCATCCGGAAGTTGATTACTTTCGTCCATCCATTTAGGATTTTCTTGAGGCGAGTAAGAGGCGGATTTTTGTCCTACTTTCCAAGTCTCAATCGGGTACGACGGAGTATAGGGATACAACGCTTTAATATTTACTGATTTTTCA
Organism: Strigamia acuminata; assembly: GCA_949358305.1. Lineage (NCBI taxonomy): Eukaryota > Metazoa > Arthropoda > Chilopoda > Geophilomorpha > Linotaeniidae > Strigamia > Strigamia acuminata. The sequence goes on from OX442314.1 coordinate 57,576,979, forward strand.
ATCGAACCATCAGATAATTTGCGTAATTTATACGCTCCGCCTGGAAGTACTTTAGTAATTTCCCACGGACCATCTCTCTTCTCCGCGAAACCAGCAGAAATATTTTTATCTGCGCACGAGAGAATGTGAGTTTGTTTCCAAACTAAATCTCCAACTTCAAACTCCGTAATTACGAACTTTTGTTCGTGTATTTTCCTATGTCGTTCAAAATTCAATTGAATTCTGCGATGCATCTCTTGATGCGATCTGCGCAATACATCCAATAGTACTCTGACATATTTTTCTGGATTTTCTTTGTCCAATGGATTGGCATGTTTAATAATCCTTGGGTCGAAAGGTAATGTTACGATTCGTCCCGTGTTCAGTAACATCGGGCTTGAGCCCGTTGCCGCTGAGACATTATTTCTCATCGCGAACGCGAATTCGTCTAAATATCGTGGCCATTGCGTGTGCACATCTGTGTACACAGCCAGCATCGTCTTTATATCTCTATTGGCTCGCTCTGTCGGGTTCGCCTGAGCATGATACGTGCTCGTATGAGACGGGCGAATGTTGTACATATCGCAATACTCATTGTAAATATCGGAAACAAATTGTTTTCCGTTATCGCTCACAATCTTTTTGGGGTGTCCCCATCTGTTTGTAACAGATCTTAATTCTTGAACGCAGTTAGCGCTCGTGGCTTTTGTCAAAGCCTTAATTTCAACGAACTTGGTACAATTGTCAATAATGACAAAAATATACTGGTTTTGGGACCTTCCCGCGGGTTTTGGGCCCATCAAGTCCATGCTAATACATTCCCAAGGATTGGTCATGTTGTGTGGTGTGTAAGGAGCTGCGTGCCTTTTCTGTTGAATAGGCTTGTACTGAGCACAGTGCGTGCAGCTTTTGACGTAGTTCCTGACACTTCTACTCATACCAGGCCAGAAATATATTAAACGCGTTTTTTCAAGCGTCTTACTCATCCCAGCGTGACCGCTTAGGGGGTGGCCATGACAAGCGAAGAGTACTCGCTTTACAAGTGCACTGGGTACAACGGCTTTAAAGCCATTTCCCGAATCGTTTAATTCCTCTTCGAACGAAGGGTTAAAATAGATGATCATTTGATCACCATCAACTTCTTTTTTGTCCAAACAATAGTTTTTGACTTTATTTTTCCATTCTTTTATTTCAGATTGTGGTATCCCAACAACCTTGTCATTCAATAAATATTCTCGAATGCGTTTGCATTCAGTATCCAGTAACTGAGCATCTATTATTTCTCTCCTTGTAGGAGGGACTTCTTTAACCTTGGGGTATGTGTGCGGATTTTGTCGGGGGCGAAAGGGTCCCGCTTTTTAACATTACGGCGGCCTATACGTTGTTTCGTTGATCGCGACTGTGATGCGGAATTTGCGGATGTTGTTTTGGCCGAGTAGTTCGTGCGACCGAGCGCGTTTTGTTCGTTGCTTTTCGGTGTTCGGTGGGTTTTGTGACCGGTCAAGGGTTTCGCTAAAACGTGGTTTTTGTGACGGGAGGGAGGGGGGATCGGTTCATGTGCTCCGAACGCGCCGCGACGCGCCGTGACTTGGGCCAAAAACGACCCGGTCGGAAACCGGGTCCCGGGCTTCGTCGAGGCGTGGTTTTTGAGAACGGGGGGAGGGGGGGATCGGGTCGCGTGCTCCGAAAGCGCCGCGACGCGCCGTGACTTGGGCCAAAAACGACCCGGTCGGAAACCGGGTCCCGGGCTTCGTCGAGGCGTGGTCCCGATCGGGACAAACTCTTCCGGAAAATGTCCGGTGGAATGTTGAGAGTGTCGATGGACGACGTTCGAGTTTATATCGTAAGTAAGTAAGTATCTGACAAAACTTGCACAGAATTTTGTCAACATTTGATAAATTTCCACAGAATTTAACGTTGTTTTGCTAAAACCTGCGGAAACGTGTCTAGTCGGGCAGAAACGTCTCGTAAAATGTTGCTGAAATTCCGTGGAAATTTGTCAAAAATTGACAAAAGTTGGTGACCGACCCACATCGCGTTGCGGCGCGGTCGGAGCACGCGACCCGATCCCCCCCCCCCCCCCTCCCCCCGTCCCCAAAAAACCACGCCTCGAGGAACCCCGAGGTTCGGTTTCCGACCGGGTCGCCTCTTGATCCGACTCGGGGCGCGTCACGGCGCGGTCGGAGGACGGCCCTCGCCCCCAAAAACCACACTCCGGGTCACGTGGTCTCGCACTCGACTTTTTCAGTTTTCCCGTTTTCGGCCCGTTACGGCCAAGGACCGTAACGGGTCGAAAACGGGCCGCAACGGGTCGAAAACGGCCGCAACGGGTCGAAAACGGCCCGCACGGGCCGTTAACGGGCCGTCGACGATCCCGTCACGATCCCGCAACGGCCCGCACGGGCCGTTAACGGGCCGCTGACGGTCCCGTCACGATCCCGCAACGGCCCGCACGGGCCGTTAACGGGCCGTCGACGATCCCGTCACGATCCCGCAACGGCCCGCACGGGCCGTTAACGGGCCGCTGACGGTCCCGTCACGATCCCGCAACGGCCCGCACGGGCCGTTAACGGGCCGTCGACGATCCCGTCACGATCCCGCAACGGCCCGCACGGGCCGTTAACGGGCCGCTGACGGTCCCGTCACGATCCCGCAACGGCCCGCACGGGCCGTTAACGGGCCGTCGACGGTCCCGTCACGATCCCGCAACGGCCCGCACGGGCCGTTAACGGCCCGTTAACGGCCCGTTAACGGCCCGTTAACGGGGCAAAACCGAAAACAGGATTCGAGATTAATGTCTATGAATGTTGTACGCGTTTTCACGTACGTGTTGTCGGTTGTTGATTTTTTCGATTTACGCCGTAACGGCCCGTTAACGGCCCGTTAACGGCCCGTCAACGGCCCGTCAACGGCCCGCAACGGCCCGCACGGGCCGTTAACGGGCCGTCGACGATCCCGTCACGATCCCGCAACGGCCCGCACGGGCCGTTAACGGGCCGCTGACGGTCCCGTCACGATCCCGTCACGGCCTTCGTTCCCGGACTTCGGCTCGCCGACGGCCCGTACGACCTCACGCGGGCCGTTAACGGGCCGTTAACGGCCCGTTAACGGCCCGTTAACGGCGTAAAACCAAAAACAGGATTCGAGATTAATGTCTATGAATGTTGTACGCGTTTTCATGTACGTGTTGTCGGTTGTTGATTTTTTCGATTCACGCCGTAACGGCCCGTTAACGGCCCGTTAACGGCCCGTCAACGGCCCGTCAACGGCCCGCAACGGCCCGCACGGGCCGTTAACGGGCCGTCGACGATCCCGTCACGATCCCGCAACGGCCCGCACGGGCCGTTAACGGGCCGCTGACGGTCCCGTCACGATCCCGCAACGGCCCGCACGGGCCGTTAACGGGCCGTCGACGATCCCGTCACGATCCCGCAACGGCCCGCACGGGCCGTTAACGGGCCGCTGACGGTCCCGTCACGATCCCGCAACGGCCCGCACGGGCCGTTAACGGGCCGTCGACGGTCCCGTCACGATCCCGCAACGGCCCGCACGGGCCGTTAACGGCCCGTTAACGGCCCGTTAACGGCCCGTTAACGGGGCAAAACCGAAAACAGGATTCGAGATTAATGTCTATGAATGTTGTACGCGTTTTCATGTACGTGTTGTCGGTTGTTGATTTTTTCGATTCACGCCGTAACGGCCCGTTAACGGCCCGTTAACGGCCCGTCAACGGCCCGTCAACGGCCCGCAACGGCCCGCACGGGCCGTTAACGGGCCGTCGACGATCCCGTCACGATCCCGCAACGGCCCGCACGGGCCGTTAACGGGCCGCCGACGGTCCCGTCACGGTCCCGTCACGGCGCGTGCGGGCCGTTAACGGGCCGCCGACAGTCCCGTCACGATCCCGTCACGGCCTTCGTTCCCGGACTTCGGCTCGCCGACGGCCCGTACGACCTCACGCGGGCCGTTAACGGGCCGTTAACGGGCCGTTAACGGCCCGTTAACGGCCCGTTAACGGCGTAAAACCAAAAACAGGATTCGAGATTAATGTCTATGAATGTTGTACGCGTTTTCACGTACGTGTTGTCGGTTGTTGATTTTTTCGATTTACGCCGTTAACGGCCCGTTAACGGCCCGTTAACGGCCCGTCAACGGCCCGCATGGAGTCGTACGGGCCGTTAACGGGCCGCCGACGGTCCCGTCACGGTCCCGTCACGGCGCGTGCGGGCCGTTAACGGGCCGCCAACGGTCCCGTCACGATCCCGTCACGGCCCGTGCGGGCCGTTAACGGGCCGCCGACGGTCCCGTCACGATCCCGTAACGGCCCGTTACGGCCAAGGGCCGTAACGGGATAACTGAGAGAGTCGGGTGCGAGACCACGTGACCCGGAGTGTGGTTTTTGGGGGCGAGGGCCGTCCTCCGACCGCGCCGTGACGCGCCCCGGGTCGGATCAAGAGGCGACCCGGTCGGAAACCGAACCTCGGGGTTCCTCGGGGCGTGGTTTTTTGGGGACGGGGGGAGGGGGGGATTGGGTCGCGTGCTCCGACCGCGCCGCAACGCGCCGTGGGTCGGTCACCAACCTTTGTCAATATTTTATAAATTTCCACGGAATTTCAACAATGTTTTACATAAGTCCGTCAAATCGGGCAGAAATATCCCGTACAATGTCGCTGCAATTCTGTGGAAATTTATCAGATATTGACAAAATTCGGTGACGGGCGGAAGGGCGATTCCCGGGCGGAAGAGAGAGAGAGAGAGAGAAAGGGGGGACGGCCGGCGCCTACGCCGACGGGGCGCGGAGGGCGAGTGCACTGTTCACGCATGTGGGCGCGTGTGGACGCTCGATTTACTGGCGCGTTGGACAAGTCAAAAAAAATTTCCCAATGTCTGACAAAAATTCCATCGAATCACGGCAATATTTGACAACACTTGCACAGATTTTTAGCAACATTCACCGGCGAGGTCGTTGATGAACTCGCTTTACCCCGATGAATCTCGCGCGACAACAACCCTGCGAAAATACCAAATCTCGTACGAATAATAAACACGGCGCAAACCGCACAAAAATCCACGACATAAAATCGAATGTCGTCTATCGGCACTCTCAGCATTCCCCCGGACATTTTCCGGAAGAGTTTGGTCCGGCCGGAATCCGAGGAATAGTCACTCCCAAAGTGCGGATTTTGCGGGTGCACTCGCTTCCGAAGGATAGGCAAAGCAGGCGTGCGGACGCGACGCCCGGACGCGGCCGGACGGGGACCAGTCGGCGCTTAACCTTGGGGTATGTGTGCGGATTTTGTCGGGGGCGAAAGGGTCCCGCTTTTTAACATTACGGCGGCCTATACGTTGTTTCGTTGATCGCGACTGTGATGCGGAATTTGCGGATGTTGTTTTGGCCGAGTAGTTCGTGCGACCGAGCGCGTTTTGTTCGTTGCTTTTCGGTGTTCGGTGGGTTTTGTGACCGGTCAAGGGTTTCGCTAAAACGTGGTTTTTGTGACGGGAGGGAGGGGGGATCGGTTCATGTGCTCCGAACGCGCCGCGACGCGCCGTGACTTGGGCCAAAAACGACCCGGTCGGAAACCGGGTCCCGGGCTTCGTCGAGGCGTGGTTTTTGAGAACGGGGGGAGGGGGGGATCGGGTCGCGTGCTCCGAAAGCGCCGCGACGCGCCGTGACTTGGGCCAAAAACGACCCGGTCGGAAACCGGGTCCCGGGCTTCGTCGAGGCGTGGTCCCGATCGGGACAAACTCTTCCGGAAAATGTCCGGTGGAATGTTGAGAGTGTCGATGGACGACGTTCGAGTTTATATCGTAAGTAAGTAAGTATCTGACAAAACTTGCACAGAATTTTGTCAACATTTGATAAATTTCCACAGAATTTAACGTTGTTTTGCTAAAACCTGCGGAAACGTGTCTAGTCGGGCAGAAACGTCTCGTAAAATGTTGCTGAAATTCCGTGGAAATTTGTCAAAAATTGACAAAAGTTGGTGACCGACCCACATCGCGTTGCGGCGCGGTCGGAGCACGCGACCCGATCCCCCCCCCCCCCCCCTCCCCCCGTCCCCAAAAAACCACGCCTCGAGGAACCCCGAGGTTCGGTTTCCGACCGGGTCGCCTCTTGATCCGACTCGGGGCGCGTCACGGCGCGGTCGGAGGACGGCCCTCGCCCCCAAAAACCACACTCCGGGTCACGTGGTCTCGCACTCGACTTTTTCAGTTTTCCCGTTTTCGGCCCGTTACGGCCAAGGACCGTAACGGGTCGAAAACGGGCCGCAACGGGTCGAAAACGGCCGCAACGGGTCGAAAACGGCCCGCACGGGCCGTTAACGGGCCGTCGACGATCCCGTCACGATCCCGCAACGGCCCGCACGGGCCGTTAACGGGCCGCTGACGGTCCCGTCACGATCCCGCAACGGCCCGCACGGGCCGTTAACGGGCCGTCGACGGTCCCGTCACGATCCCGCAACGGCCCGCACGGGCCGTTAACGGCCCGTTAACGGCCCGTTAACGGCCCGTTAACGGGGCAAAACCGAAAACAGGATTCGAGATTAATGTCTATGAATGTTGTACGCGTTTTCACGTACGTGTTGTCGGTTGTTGATTTTTTCGATTCACGCCGTAACGGCCCGTTAACGGCCCGTTAACGGCCCGTCAACGGCCCGTCAACGGCCCGCAACGGCCCGCACGGGCCGTTAACGGGCCGTCGACGATCCCGTCACGATCCCGCAACGGCCCGCACGGGCCGTTAACGGGCCGCTGACGGTCCCGTCACGATCCCGTCACGGCCTTCGTTCCCGGACTTCGGCTCGCCGACGGCCCGTACGACCTCACGCGGGCCGTTAACGGGCCGTTAACGGCCCGTTAACGGCCCGTTAACGGCGTAAAACCAAAAACAGGATTCGAGATTAATGTCTATGAATGTTGTACGCGTTTTCATGTACGTGTTGTCGGTTGTTGATTTTTTCGATTCACGCCGTAACGGCCCGTTAACGGCCCGTTAACGGCCCGTCAACGGCCCGTCAACGGCCCGCAACGGCCCGCACGGGCCGTTAACGGGCCGTCGACGATCCCGTCACGATCCCGCAACGGCCCGCACGGGCCGTTAACGGGCCGCTGACGGTCCCGTCACGATCCCGTCACGGCCTTCGTTCCCGGACTTCGGCTCGCCGACGGCCCGTACGACCTCACGCGGGCCGTTAACGGGCCGTTAACGGCCCGTTAACGGCCCGTTAACGGCGTAAAACCAAAAACAGGATTCGAGATTAATGTCTATGAATGTTGTACGCGTTTTCATGTACGTGTTGTCGGTTGTTGATTTTTTCGATTCACGCCGTAACGGCCCGTTAACGGCCCGTTAACGGCCCGTCAACGGCCCGTCAACGGCCCGCAACGGCCCGCACGGGCCGTTAACGGGCCGTCGACGATCCCGTCACGATCCCGCAACGGCCCGCACGGGCCGTTAACGGGCCGCTGACGGTCCCGTCACGATCCCGCAACGGCCCGCACGGGCCGTTAACGGGCCGTCGACGATCCCGTCACGATCCCGCAACGGCCCGCACGGGCCGTTAACGGGCCGCTGACGGTCCCGTCACGATCCCGCAACGGCCCGCACGGGCCGTTAACGGGCCGTCGACGGTCCCGTCACGATCCCGCAACGGCCCGCACGGGCCGTTAACGGCCCGTTAACGGGGCAAAACCGAAAACAGGATTCGAGATTAATGTCTATGAATGTTGTACGCGTTTTCACGTACGTGTTGTCGGTTGTTGATTTTTTCGATTTACGCCGTAACGGCCCGTTAACGGCCCGTTAACGGCCCGTCAACGGCCCGTCAACGGCCCGCAACGGCCCGCACGGGCCGTTAACGGGCCGTCGACGATCCCGTCACGATCCCGCAACGGCCCGCACGGGCCGTTAACGGGCCGCTGACGGTCCCGTCACGATCCCGTCACGGCCTTCGTTCCCGGACTTCGGCTCGCCGACGGCCCGTACGACCTCACGCGGGCCGTTAACGGGCCGTTAACGGCCCGTTAACGGCCCGTTAACGGCGTAAAACCAAAAACAGGATTCGAGATTAATGTCTATGAATGTTGTACGCGTTTTCATGTACGTGTTGTCGGTTGTTGATTTTTTCGATTCACGCCGTAACGGCCCGTTAACGGCCCGTTAACGGCCCGTCAACGGCCCGTCAACGGCCCGCAACGGCCCGCACGGGCCGTTAACGGGCCGTCGACGATCCCGTCACGATCCCGCAACGGCCCGCACGGGCCGTTAACGGGCCGCTGACGGTCCCGTCACGATCCCGCAACGGCCCGCACGGGCCGTTAACGGGCCGTCGACGATCCCGTCACGATCCCGCAACGGCCCGCACGGGCCGTTAACGGGCCGCTGACGGTCCCGTCACGATCCCGCAACGGCCCGCACGGGCCGTTAACGGGCCGTCGACGGTCCCGTCACGATCCCGCAACGGCCCGCACGGGCCGTTAACGGCCCGTTAACGGCCCGTTAACGGCCCGTTAACGGGGCAAAACCGAAAACAGGATTCGAGATTAATGTCTATGAATGTTGTACGCGTTTTCATGTACGTGTTGTCGGTTGTTGATTTTTTCGATTCACGCCGTAACGGCCCGTTAACGGCCCGTTAACGGCCCGTCAACGGCCCGTCAACGGCCCGCAACGGCCCGCACGGGCCGTTAACGGGCCGTCGACGATCCCGTCACGATCCCGCAACGGCCCGCACGGGCCGTTAACGGGCCGCCGACGGTCCCGTCACGGTCCCGTCACGGCGCGTGCGGGCCGTTAACGGGCCGCCGACAGTCCCGTCACGATCCCGTCACGGCCTTCGTTCCCGGACTTCGGCTCGCCGACGGCCCGTACGACCTCACGCGGGCCGTTAACGGGCCGTTAACGGGCCGTTAACGGCCCGTTAACGGCCCGTTAACGGCGTAAAACCAAAAACAGGATTCGAGATTAATGTCTATGAATGTTGTACGCGTTTTCACGTACGTGTTGTCGGTTGTTGATTTTTTCGATTTACGCCGTTAACGGCCCGTTAACGGCCCGTTAACGGCCCGTCAACGGCCCGCATGGAGTCGTACGGGCCGTTAACGGGCCGCCGACGGTCCCGTCACGGTCCCGTCACGGCGCGTGCGGGCCGTTAACGGGCCGCCAACGGTCCCGTCACGATCCCGTCACGGCCCGTGCGGGCCGTTAACGGGCCGCCGACGGTCCCGTCACGATCCCGTAACGGCCCGTTACGGCCAAGGGCCGTAACGGGATAACTGAGAGAGTCGGGTGCGAGACCACGTGACCCGGAGTGTGGTTTTTGGGGGCGAGGGCCGTCCTCCGACCGCGCCGTGACGCGCCCCGGGTCGGATCAAGAGGCGACCCGGTCGGAAACCGAACCTCGGGGTTCCTCGGGGCGTGGTTTTTTGGGGACGGGGGGAGGGGGGGATTGGGTCGCGTGCTCCGACCGCGCCGCAACGCGCCGTGGGTCGGTCACCAACCTTTGTCAATATTTTATAAATTTCCACGGAATTTCAACAATGTTTTACATAAGTCCGTCAAATCGGGCAGAAATATCCCGTACAATGTCGCTGCAATTCTGTGGAAATTTATCAGATATTGACAAAATTCGGTGACGGGCGGAAGGGCGATTCCCGGGCGGAAGAGAGAGAGAGAGAGAGAAAGGGGGGACGGCCGGCGCCTACGCCGACGGGGCGCGGAGGGCGAGTGCACTGTTCACGCATGTGGGCGCGTGTGGACGCTCGATTTACTGGCGCGTTGGACAAGTCAAAAAAAATTTCCCAATGTCTGACAAAAATTCCATCGAATCACGGCAATATTTGACAACACTTGCACAGATTTTTAGCAACATTCACCGGCGAGGTCGTTGATGAACTCGCTTTACCCCGATGAATCTCGCGCGACAACAACCCTGCGAAAATACCAAATCTCGTACGAATAATAAACACGGCGCAAACCGCACAAAAATCCACGACATAAAATCGAATGTCGTCTATCGGCACTCTCAGCATTCCCCCGGACATTTTCCGGAAGAGTTTGGTCCGGCCGGAATCCGAGGAATAGTCACTCCCAAAGTGCGGATTTTGCGGGTGCACTCGCTTCCGAAGGATAGGCAAAGCAGGCGTGCGGACGCGACGCCCGGACGCGGCCGGACGGGGACCAGTCGGCGCTTAACCTTGGGGTATGTGTGCGGATTTTGTCGGGGGCGAAAGGGTCCCGCTTTTTAACATTACGGCGGCCTATACGTTGTTTCGTTGATCGCGACTGTGATGCGGAATTTGCGGATGTTGTTTTGGCCGAGTAGTTCGTGCGACCGAGCGCGTTTTGTTCGTTGCTTTTCGGTGTTCGGTGGGTTTTGTGACCGGTCAAGGGTTTCGCTAAAACGTGGTTTTTGTGACGGGAGGGAGGGGGGATCGGTTCATGTGCTCCGAACGCGCCGCGACGCGCCGTGACTTGGGCCAAAAACGACCCGGTCGGAAACCGGGTCCCGGGCTTCGTCGAGGCGTGGTTTTTGAGAACGGGGGGAGGGGGGGATCGGGTCGCGTGCTCCGAAAGCGCCGCGACGCGCCGTGACTTGGGCCAAAAACGACCCGGTCGGAAACCGGGTCCCGGGCTTCGTCGAGGCGTGGTCCCGATCGGGACAAACTCTTCCGGAAAATGTCCGGTGGAATGTTGAGAGTGTCGATGGACGACGTTCGAGTTTATATCGTAAGTAAGTAAGTATCTGACAAAACTTGCACAGAATTTTGTCAACATTTGATAAATTTCCACAGAATTTAACGTTGTTTTGCTAAAACCTGCGGAAACGTGTCTAGTCGGGCAGAAACGTCTCGTAAAATGTTGCTGAAATTCCGTGGAAATTTGTCAAAAATTGACAAAAGTTGGTGACCGACCCACATCGCGTTGCGGCGCGGTCGGAGCACGCGACCCGATCCCCCCCCCCCCCCCCCTCCCCCCGTCCCCAAAAAACCACGCCTCGAGGAACCCCGAGGTTCGGTTTCCGACCGGGTCGCCTCTTGATCCGACTCGGGGCGCGTCACGGCGCGGTCGGAGGACGGCCCTCGCCCCCAAAAACCACACTCCGGGTCACGTGGTCTCGCACTCGACTTTTTCAGTTTTCCCGTTTTCGGCCCGTTACGGCCAAGGACCGTAACGGGTCGAAAACGGGCCGCAACGGGTCGAAAACGGCCGCAACGGGTCGAAAACGGCCCGCACGGGCCGTTAACGGGCCGTCGACGATCCCGTCACGATCCCGCAACGGCCCGCACGGGCCGTTAACGGGCCGCTGACGGTCCCGTCACGATCCCGCAACGGCCCGCACGGGCCGTTAACGGGCCGTCGACGGTCCCGTCACGATCCCGCAACGGCCCGCACGGGCCGTTAACGGCCCGTTAACGGCCCGTTAACGGCCCGTTAACGGGGCAAAACCGAAAACAGGATTCGAGATTAATGTCTATGAATGTTGTACGCGTTTTCACGTACGTGTTGTCGGTTGTTGATTTTTTCGATTCACGCCGTAACGGCCCGTTAACGGCCCGTTAACGGCCCGTCAACGGCCCGTCAACGGCCCGCAACGGCCCGCACGGGCCGTTAACGGGCCGTCGACGATCCCGTCACGATCCCGCAACGGCCCGCACGGGCCGTTAACGGGCCGCTGACGGTCCCGTCACGATCCCGTCACGGCCTTCGTTCCCGGACTTCGGCTCGCCGACGGCCCGTACGACCTCACGCGGGCCGTTAACGGGCCGTTAACGGCCCGTTAACGGCCCGTTAACGGCGTAAAACCAAAAACAGGATTCGAGATTAATGTCTATGAATGTTGTACGCGTTTTCATGTACGTGTTGTCGGTTGTTGATTTTTGCGATTCACGCCGTAACGGCCCGTTAACGGCCCGTTAACGGCCCGTCAACGGCCCGTCAACGGCCCGCAACGGCCCGCACGGGCCGTTAACGGGCCGTCGACGATCCCGTCACGATCCCGCAACGGCCCGCACGGGCCGTTAACGGGCCGCTGACGGTCCCGTCACGATCCCGTCACGGCCTTCGTTCCCGGACTTCGGCTCGCCGACGGCCCGTACGACCTCACGCGGGCCGTTAACGGGCCGTTAACGGCCCGTTAACGGCCCGTTAACGGCGTAAAACCAAAAACAGGATTCGAGATTAATGTCTATGAATGTTGTACGCGTTTTCATGTACGTGTTGTCGGTTGTTGATTTTTTCGATTCACGCCGTAACGGCCCGTTAACGGCCCGTTAACGGCCCGTCAACGGCCCGTCAACGGCCCGCAACGGCCCGCACGGGCCGTTAACGGGCCGTCGACGATCCCGTCACGATCCCGCAACGGCCCGCACGGGCCGTTAACGGGCCGCTGACGGTCCCGTCACGATCCCGCAACGGCCCGCACGGGCCGTTAACGGGCCGTCGACGATCCCGTCACGATCCCGCAACGGCCCGCACGGGCCGTTAACGGGCCGCTGACGGTCCCGTCACGATCCCGCAACGGCCCGCACGGGCCGTTAACGGGCCGTCGACGGTCCCGTCACGATCCCGCAACGGCCCGCACGGGCCGTTAACGGCCCGTTAACGGCCCGTTAACGGCCCGTTAACGGGGCAAAACCGAAAACAGGATTCGAGATTAATGTCTATGAATGTTGTACGCGTTTTCACGTACGTGTTGTCGGTTGTTGATTTTTTCGATTTACGCCGTAACGGCCCGTTAACGGCCCGTTAACGGCCCGTCAACGGCCCGTCAACGGCCCGCAACGGCCCGCACGGGCCGTTAACGGGCCGTCGACGATCCCGTCACGATCCCGCAACGGCCCGCACGGGCCGTTAACGGGCCGCTGACGGTCCCGTCACGATCCCGTCACGGCCTTCGTTCCCGGACTTCGGCTCGCCGACGGCCCGTACGACCTCACGCGGGCCGTTAACGGGCCGTTAACGGCCCGTTAACGGCCCGTTAACGGCGTAAAACCAAAAACAGGATTCGAGATTAATGTCTATGAATGTTGTACGCGTTTTCATGTACGTGTTGTCGGTTGTTGATTTTTTCGATTCACGCCGTAACGGCCCGTTAACGGCCCGTTAACGGCCCGTCAACGGCCCGTCAACGGCCCGCAACGGCCCGCACGGGCCGTTAACGGGCCGTCGACGATCCCGTCACGATCCCGCAACGGCCCGCACGGGCCGTTAACGGGCCGCTGACGGTCCCGTCACGATCCCGTCACGGCCTTCGTTCCCGGACTTCGGCTCGCCGACGGCCCGTACGACCTCACGCGGGCCGTTAACGGGCCGTTAACGGCCCGTTAACGGCCCGTTAACGGCGTAAAACCAAAAACAGGATTCGAGATTAATGTCTATGAATGTTGTACGCGTTTTCATGTACGTGTTGTCGGTTGTTGATTTTTTCGATTCACGCCGTAACGGCCCGTTAACGGCCCGTTAACGGCCCGTCAACGGCCCGTCAACGGCCCGCAACGGCCCGCACGGGCCGTTAACGGGCCGTCGACGATCCCGTCACGATCCCGCAACGGCCCGCACGGGCCGTTAACGGGCCGCTGACGGTCCCGTCACGATCCCGCAACGGCCCGCACGGGCCGTTAACGGGCCGTCGACGATCCCGTCACGATCCCGCAACGGCCCGCACGGGCCGTTAACGGGCCGCTGACGGTCCCGTCACGATCCCGCAACGGCCCGCACGGGCCGTTAACGGGCCGTCGACGGTCCCGTCACGATCCCGCAACGGCCCGCACGGGCCGTTAACGGCCCGTTAACGGCCCGTTAACGGCCCGTTAACGGGGCAAAACCGAAAACAGGATTCGAGATTAATGTCTATGAATGTTGTACGCGTTTTCATGTACGTGTTGTCGGTTGTTGATTTTTTCGATTCACGCCGTAACGGCCCGTTAACGGCCCGTTAACGGCCCGTCAACGGCCCGTCAACGGCCCGCAACGGCCCGCACGGGCCGTTAACGGGCCGTCGACGATCCCGTCACGATCCCGCAACGGCCCGCACGGGCCGTTAACGGGCCGCCGACGGTCCCGTCACGGTCCCGTCACGGCGCGTGCGGGCCGTTAACGGGCCGCCGACAGTCCCGTCACGATCCCGTCACGGCCTTCGTTCCCGGACTTCGGCTCGCCGACGGCCCGTACGACCTCACGCGGGCCGTTAACGGGCCGTTAACGGGCCGTTAACGGCCCGTTAACGGCCCGTTAACGGCGTAAAACCAAAAACAGGATTCGAGATTAATGTCTATGAATGTTGTACGCGTTTTCACGTACGTGTTGTCGGTTGTTGATTTTTTCGATTTACGCCGTTAACGGCCCGTTAACGGCCCGTTAACGGCCCGTCAACGGCCCGCATGGAGTCGTACGGGCCGTTAACGGGCCGCCGACGGTCCCGTCACGGTCCCGTCACGGCGCGTGCGGGCCGTTAACGGGCCGCCAACGGTCCCGTCACGATCCCGTCACGGCCCGTGCGGGCCGTTAACGGGCCGCCGACGGTCCCGTCACGATCCCGTAACGGCCCGTTACGGCCAAGGGCCGTAACGGGATAACTGAGAGAGTCGGGTGCGAGACCACGTGACCCGGAGTGTGGTTTTTGGGGGCGAGGGCCGTCCTCCGACCGCGCCGTGACGCGCCCCGGGTCGGATCAAGAGGCGACCCGGTCGGAAACCGAACCTCGGGGTTCCTCGGGGCGTGGTTTTTTGGGGACGGGGGGAGGGGGGGATTGGGTCGCGTGCTCCGACCGCGCCGCAACGCGCCGTGGGTCGGTCACCAACCTTTGTCAATATTTTATAAATTTCCACGGAATTTCAACAATGTTTTACATAAGTCCGTCAAATCGGGCAGAAATATCCCGTACAATGTCGCTGCAATTCTGTGGAAATTTATCAGATATTGACAAAATTCGGTGACGGGCGGAAGGGCGATTCCCGGGCGGAAGAGAGAGAGAGAGAGAGAAAGGGGGGACGGCCGGCGCCTACGCCGACGGGGCGCGGAGGGCGAGTGCACTGTTCACGCATGTGGGCGCGTGTGGACGCTCGATTTACTGGCGCGTTGGACAAGTCAAAAAAAATTTCCCAATGTCTGACAAAAATTCCATCGAATCACGGCAATATTTGACAACACTTGCACAGATTTTTAGCAACATTCACCGGCGAGGTCGTTGATGAACTCGCTTTACCCCGATGAATCTCGCGCGACAACAACCCTGCGAAAATACCAAATCTCGTACGAATAATAAACACGGCGCAAACCGCACAAAAATCCACGACATAAAATCGAATGTCGTCTATCGGCACTCTCAGCATTCCCCCGGACATTTTCCGGAAGAGTTTGGTCCGGCCGGAATCCGAGGAATAGTCACTCCCAAAGTGCGGATTTTGCGGGTGCACTCGCTTCCGAAGGATAGGCAAAGCAGGCGTGCGGACGCGACGCCCGGACGCGGCCGGACGGGGACCAGTCGGCGCTTAACCTTGGGGTATGTGTGCGGATTTTGTCGGGGGCGAAAGGGTCCCGCTTTTTAACATTACGGCGGCCTATACGTTGTTTCGTTGATCGCGACTGTGATGCGGAATTTGCGGATGTTGTTTTGGCCGAGTAGTTCGTGCGACCGAGCGCGTTTTGTTCGTTGCTTTTCGGTGTTCGGTGGGTTTTGTGACCGGTCAAGGGTTTCGCTAAAACGTGGTTTTTGTGACGGGAGGGAGGGGGGATCGGTTCATGTGCTCCGAACGCGCCGCGACGCGCCGTGACTTGGGCCAAAAACGACCCGGTCGGAAACCGGGTCCCGGGCTTCGTCGAGGCGTGGTTTTTGAGAACGGGGGGAGGGGGGGATCGGGTCGCGTGCTCCGAAAGCGCCGCGACGCGCCGTGACTTGGGCCAAAAACGACCCGGTCGGAAACCGGGTCCCGGGCTTCGTCGAGGCGTGGTCCCGATCGGGACAAACTCTTCCGGAAAATGTCCGGTGGAATGTTGAGAGTGTCGATGGACGACGTTCGAGTTTATATCGTAAGTAAGTAAGTATCTGACAAAACTTGCACAGAATTTTGTCAACATTTGATAAATTTCCACAGAATTTAACGTTGTTTTGCTAAAACCTGCGGAAACGTGTCTAGTCGGGCAGAAACGTCTCGTAAAATGTTGCTGAAATTCCGTGGAAATTTGTCAAAAATTGACAAAAGTTGGTGACCGACCCACATCGCGTTGCGGCGCGGTCGGAGCACGCGACCCGATCCCCCCCCCCCCCCCCTCCCCCCGTCCCCAAAAAACCACGCCTCGAGGAACCCCGAGGTTCGGTTTCCGACCGGGTCGCCTCTTGATCCGACTCGGGGCGCGTCACGGCGCGGTCGGAGGACGGCCCTCGCCCCCAAAAACCACACTCCGGGTCACGTGGTCTCGCACTCGACTTTTTCAGTTTTCCCGTTTTCGGCCCGTTACGGCCAAGGACCGTAACGGGTCGAAAACGGGCCGCAACGGGTCGAAAACGGCCGCAACGGGTCGAAAACGGCCCGCACGGGCCGTTAACGGGCCGTCGACGATCCCGTCACGATCCCGCAACGGCCCGCACGGGCCGTTAACGGGCCGCTGACGGTCCCGTCACGATCCCGCAACGGCCCGCACGGGCCGTTAACGGGCCGTCGACGATCCCGTCACGATCCCGCAACGGCCCGCACGGGCCGTTAACGGGCCGCTGACGGTCCCGTCACGATCCCGCAACGGCCCGCACGGGCCGTTAACGGGCCGTCGACGATCCCGTCACGATCCCGCAACGGCCCGCACGGGCCGTTAACGGGCCGCTGACGGTCCCGTCACGATCCCGCAACGGCCCGCACGGGCCGTTAACGGGCCGTCGACGGTCCCGTCACGATCCCGCAACGGCCCGCACGGGCCGTTAACGGCCCGTTAACGGCCCGTTAACGGCCCGTTAACGGGGCAAAACCGAAAACAGGATTCGAGATTAATGTCTATGAATGTTGTACGCGTTTTCACGTACGTGTTGTCGGTTGTTGATTTTTTCGATTCACGCCGTAACGGCCCGTTAACGGCCCGTTAACGGCCCGTCAACGGCCCGTCAACGGCCCGCAACGGCCCGCACGGGCCGTTAACGGGCCGTCGACGATCCCGTCACGATCCCGCAACGGCCCGCACGGGCCGTTAACGGGCCGCTGACGGTCCCGTCACGATCCCGTCACGGCCTTCGTTCCCAGACTTCGGCTCGCCGACGGCCCGTACGACCTCACGCGGGCCGTTAACGGGCCGTTAACGGCCCGTTAACGGCCCGTTAACGGCGTAAAACCAAAAACAGGATTCGAGATTAATGTCTATGAATGTTGTACGCGTTTTCATGTACGTGTTGTCGGTTGTTGATTTTTTCGATTCACGCCGTAACGGCCCGTTAACGGCCCGTTAACGGCCCGTCAACGGCCCGTCAACGGCCCGCAACGGCCCGCACGGGCCGTTAACGGGCCGTCGACGATCCCGTCACGATCCCGCAACGGCCCGCACGGGCCGTTAACGGGCCGCTGACGGTCCCGTCACGATCCCGCAACGGCCCGCACGGGCCGTTAACGGGCCGTCGACGATCCCGTCACGATCCCGCAACGGCCCGCACGGGCCGTTAACGGGCCGCTGACGGTCCCGTCACGATCCCGCAACGGCCCGCACGGGCCGTTAACGGGCCGTCGACGGTCCCGTCACGATCCCGCAACGGCCCGCACGGGCCGTTAACGGCCCGTTAACGGCCCGTTAACGGCCCGTTAACGGGGCAAAACCGAAAACAGGATTCGAGATTAATGTCTATGAATGTTGTACGCGTTTTCATGTACGTGTTGTCGGTTGTTGATTTTTTCGATTCACGCCGTAACGGCCCGTTAACGGCCCGTTAACGGCCCGTCAACGGCCCGTCAACGGCCCGCAACGGCCCGCACGGGCCGTTAACGGGCCGTCGACGATCCCGTCACGATCCCGCAACGGCCCGCACGGGCCGTTAACGGGCCGCCGACGGTCCCGTCACGGTCCCGTCACGGCGCGTGCGGGCCGTTAACGGGCCGCCGACAGTCCCGTCACGATCCCGTCACGGCCTTCGTTCCCGGACTTCGGCTCGCCGACGGCCCGTACGACCTCACGCGGGCCGTTAACGGGCCGTTAACGGGCCGTTAACGGCCCGTTAACGGCCCGTTAACGGCGTAAAACCAAAAACAGGATTCGAGATTAATGTCTATGAATGTTGTACGCGTTTTCACGTACGTGTTGTCGGTTGTTGATTTTTTCGATTTACGCCGTTAACGGCCCGTTAACGGCCCGTTAACGGCCCGTCAACGGCCCGCATGGAGTCGTACGGGCCGTTAACGGGCCGCCGACGGTCCCGTCACGGTCCCGTCACGGCGCGTGCGGGCCGTTAACGGGCCGCCAACGGTCCCGTCACGATCCCGTCACGGCCCGTGCGGGCCGTTAACGGGCCGCCGACGGTCCCGTCACGATCCCGTAACGGCCCGTTACGGCCAAGGGCCGTAACGGGATAACTGAGAGAGTCGGGTGCGAGACCACGTGACCCGGAGTGTGGTTTTTGGGGGCGAGGGCCGTCCTCCGACCGCGCCGTGACGCGCCCCGGGTCGGATCAAGAGGCGACCCGGTCGGAAACCGAACCTCGGGGTTCCTCGGGGCGTGGTTTTTTGGGGACGGGGGGAGGGGGGGATTGGGTCGCGTGCTCCGACCGCGCCGCAACGCGCCGTGGGTCGGTCACCAACCTTTGTCAATATTTTATAAATTTCCACGGAATTTCAACAATGTTTTACATAAGTCCGTCAAATCGGGCAGAAATATCCCGTACAATGTCGCTGCAATTCTGTGGAAATTTATCAGATATTGACAAAATTCGGTGACGGGCGGAAGGGCGATTCCCGGGCGGAAGAGAGAGAGAGAGAGAGAAAGGGGGGACGGCCGGCGCCTACGCCGACGGGGCGCGGAGGGCGAGTGCACTGTTCACGCATGTGGGCGCGTGTGGACGCTCGATTTACTGGCGCGTTGGACAAGTCAAAAAAAATTTCCCAATGTCTGACAAAAATTCCATCGAATCACGGCAATATTTGACAACACTTGCACAGATTTTTAGCAACATTCACCGGCGAGGTCGTTGATGAACTCGCTTTACCCCGATGAATCTCGCGCGACAACAACCCTGCGAAAATACCAAATCTCGTACGAATAATAAACACGGCGCAAACCGCACAAAAATCCACGACATAAAATCGAATGTCGTCTATCGGCACTCTCAGCATTCCCCCGGACATTTTCCGGAAGAGTTTGGTCCGGCCGGAATCCGAGGAATAGTCACTCCCAAAGTGCGGATTTTGCGGGTGCACTCGCTTCCGAAGGATAGGCAAAGCAGGCGTGCGGACGCGACGCCCGGACGCGGCCGGACGGGGACCAGTCGGCGCTTAACCTTGGGGTATGTGTGCGGATTTTGTCGGGGGCGAAAGGGTCCCGCTTTTTAACATTACGGCGGCCTATACGTTGTTTCGTTGATCGCGACTGTGATGCGGAATTTGCGGATGTTGTTTTGGCCGAGTAGTTCGTGCGACCGAGCGCGTTTTGTTCGTTGCTTTTCGGTGTTCGGTGGGTTTTGTGACCGGTCAAGGGTTTCGCTAAAACGTGGTTTTTGTGACGGGAGGGAGGGGGGATCGGTTCATGTGCTCCGAACGCGCCGCGACGCGCCGTGACTTGGGCCAAAAACGACCCGGTCGGAAACCGGGTCCCGGGCTTCGTCGAGGCGTGGTTTTTGAGAACGGGGGGAGGGGGGGATCGGGTCGCGTGCTCCGAAAGCGCCGCGACGCGCCGTGACTTGGGCCAAAAACGACCCGGTCGGAAACCGGGTCCCGGGCTTCGTCGAGGCGTGGTCCCGATCGGGACAAACTCTTCCGGAAAATGTCCGGTGGAATGTTGAGAGTGTCGATGGACGACGTTCGAGTTTATATCGTAAGTAAGTAAGTATCTGACAAAACTTGCACAGAATTTTGTCAACATTTGATAAATTTCCACAGAATTTAACGTTGTTTTGCTAAAACCTGCGGAAACGTGTCTAGTCGGGCAGAAACGTCTCGTAAAATGTTGCTGAAATTCCGTGGAAATTTGTCAAAAATTGACAAAAGTTGGTGACCGACCCACATCGCGTTGCGGCGCGGTCGGAGCACGCGACCCGATCCCCCCCCCCCCCCCCTCCCCCCGTCCCCAAAAAACCACGCCTCGAGGAACCCCGAGGTTCGGTTTCCGACCGGGTCGCCTCTTGATCCGACTCGGGGCGCGTCACGGCGCGGTCGGAGGACGGCCCTCGCCCCCAAAAACCACACTCCGGGTCACGTGGTCTCGCACTCGACTTTTTCAGTTTTCCCGTTTTCGGCCCGTTACGGCCAAGGACCGTAACGGGTCGAAAACGGGCCGCAACGGGTCGAAAACGGCCGCAACGGGTCGAAAACGGCCCGCACGGGCCGTTAACGGGCCGTCGACGATCCCGTCACGATCCCGCAACGGCCCGCACGGGCCGTTAACGGGCCGCTGACGGTCCCGTCACGATCCCGCAACGGCCCGCACGGGCCGTTAACGGGCCGTCGACGATCCCGTCACGATCCCGCAACGGCCCGCACGGGCCGTTAACGGGCCGCTGACGGTCCCGTCACGATCCCGCAACGGCCCGCACGGGCCGTTAACGGGCCGTCGACGATCCCGTCACGATCCCGCAACGGCCCGCACGGGCCGTTAACGGGCCGCTGACGGTCCCGTCACGATCCCGCAACGGCCCGCACGGGCCGTTAACGGGCCGTCGACGGTCCCGTCACGATCCCGCAACGGCCCGCACGGGCCGTTAACGGCCCGTTAACGGCCCGTTAACGGCCCGTTAACGGGGCAAAACCGAAAACAGGATTCGAGATTAATGTCTATGAATGTTGTACGCGTTTTCACGTACGTGTTGTCGGTTGTTGATTTTTTCGATTTACGCCGTAACGGCCCGTTAACGGCCCGTTAACGGCCCGTCAACGGCCCGTCAACGGCCCGCAACGGCCCGCACGGGCCGTTAACGGGCCGTCGACGATCCCGTCACGATCCCGCAACGGCCCGCACGGGCCGTTAACGGGCCGCTGACGGTCCCGTCACGATCCCGTCACGGCCTTCGTTCCCGGACTTCGGCTCGCCGACGGCCCGTACGACCTCACGCGGGCCGTTAACGGGCCGTTAACGGCCCGTTAACGGCCCGTTAACGGCGTAAAACCAAAAACAGGATTCGAGATTAATGTCTATGAATGTTGTACGCGTTTTCATGTACGTGTTGTCGGTTGTTGATTTTTTCGATTCACGCCGTAACGGCCCGTTAACGGCCCGTTAACGGCCCGTCAACGGCCCGTCAACGGCCCGCAACGGCCCGCACGGGCCGTTAACGGGCCGTCGACGATCCCGTCACGATCCCGCAACGGCCCGCACGGGCCGTTAACGGGCCGCTGACGGTCCCGTCACGATCCCGCAACGGCCCGCACGGGCCGTTAACGGGCCGTCGACGATCCCGTCACGATCCCGCAACGGCCCGCACGGGCCGTTAACGGGCCGCCGACGGTCCCGTCACGATCCCGCAACGGCCCGCACGGGCCGTTAACGGGCCGTCGACGGTCCCGTCACGATCCCGCAACGGCCCGCACGGGCCGTTAACGGCCCGTTAACGGCCCGTTAACGGCCCGTTAACGGGGCAAAACCGAAAACAGGATTCGAGATTAATGTCTATGAATGTTGTACGCGTTTTCATGTACGTGTTGTCGGTTGTTGATTTTTTCGATTCACGCCGTAACGGCCCGTTAACGGCCCGTTAACGGCCCGTCAACGGCCCGTCAACGGCCCGCAACGGCCCGCACGGGCCGTTAACGGGCCGTCGACGATCCCGTCACGATCCCGCAACGGCCCGCACGGGCCGTTAACGGGCCGCCGACGGTCCCGTCACGGTCCCGTCACGGCGCGTGCGGGCCGTTAACGGGCCGCCGACAGTCCCGTCACGATCCCGTCACGGCCTTCGTTCCCGGACTTCGGCTCGCCGACGGCCCGTACGACCTCACGCGGGCCGTTAACGGGCCGTTAACGGGCCGTTAACGGCCCGTTAACGGCCCGTTAACGGCGTAAAACCAAAAACAGGATTCGAGATTAATGTCTATGAATGTTGTACGCGTTTTCACGTACGTGTTGTCGGTTGTTGATTTTTTCGATTTACGCCGTTAACGGCCCGTTAACGGCCCGTTAACGGCCCGTCAACGGCCCGCATGGAGTCGTACGGGCCGTTAACGGGCCGCCGACGGTCCCGTCACGGTCCCGTCACGGCGCGTGCGGGCCGTTAACGGGCCGCCAACGGTCCCGTCACGATCCCGTCACGGCCCGTGCGGGCCGTTAACGGGCCGCCGACGGTCCCGTCACGATCCCGTAACGGCCCGTTACGGCCAAGGGCCGTAACGGGATAACTGAGAGAGTCGGGTGCGAGACCACGTGACCCGGAGTGTGGTTTTTGGGGGCGAGGGCCGTCCTCCGACCGCGCCGTGACGCGCCCCGGGTCGGATCAAGAGGCGACCCGGTCGGAAACCGAACCTCGGGGTTCCTCGGGGCGTGGTTTTTTGGGGACGGGGGGAGGGGGGGATTGGGTCGCGTGCTCCGACCGCGCCGCAACGCGCCGTGGGTCGGTCACCAACCTTTGTCAATATTTTATAAATTTCCACGGAATTTCAACAATGTTTTACATAAGTCCGTCAAATCGGGCAGAAATATCCCGTACAATGTCGCTGCAATTCTGTGGAAATTTATCAGATATTGACAAAATTCGGTGACGGGCGGAAGGGCGATTCCCGGGCGGAAGAGAGAGAGAGAGAGAGAAAGGGGGGACGGCCGGCGCCTACGCCGACGGGGCGCGGAGGGCGAGTGCACTGTTCACGCATGTGGGCGCGTGTGGACGCTCGATTTACTGGCGCGTTGGACAAGTCAAAAAAAATTTCCCAATGTCTGACAAAAATTCCATCGAATCACGGCAATATTTGACAACACTTGCACAGATTTTTAGCAACATTCACCGGCGAGGTCGTTGATGAACTCGCTTTACCCCGATGAATCTCGCGCGACAACAACCCTGCGAAAATACCAAATCTCGTACGAATAATAAACACGGCGCAAACCGCACAAAAATCCACGACATAAAATCGAATGTCGTCTATCGGCACTCTCAGCATTCCCCCGGACATTTTCCGGAAGAGTTTGGTCCGGCCGGAATCCGAGGAATAGTCACTCCCAAAGTGCGGATTTTGCGGGTGCACTCGCTTCCGAAGGATAGGCAAAGCAGGCGTGCGGACGCGACGCCCGGACGCGGCCGGACGGGGACCAGTCGGCGCTTAACCTTGGGGTATGTGTGCGGATTTTGTCGGGGGCGAAAGGGTCCCGCTTTTTAACATTACGGCGGCCTATACGTTGTTTCGTTGATCGCGACTGTGATGCGGAATTTGCGGATGTTGTTTTGGCCGAGTAGTTCGTGCGACCGAGCGCGTTTTGTTCGTTGCTTTTCGGTGTTCGGTGGGTTTTGTGACCGGTCAAGGGTTTCGCTAAAACGTGGTTTTTGTGACGGGAGGGAGGGGGGATCGGTTCATGTGCTCCGAACGCGCCGCGACGCGCCGTGACTTGGGCCAAAAACGACCCGGTCGGAAACCGGGTCCCGGGCTTCGTCGAGGCGTGGTTTTTGAGAACGGGGGGAGGGGGGGATCGGGTCGCGTGCTCCGAAAGCGCCGCGACGCGCCGTGACTTGGGCCAAAAACGACCCGGTCGGAAACCGGGTCCCGGGCTTCGTCGAGGCGTGGTCCCGATCGGGACAAACTCTTCCGGAAAATGTCCGGTGGAATGTTGAGAGTGTCGATGGACGACGTTCGAGTTTATATCGTAAGTAAGTAAGTATCTGACAAAACTTGCACAGAATTTTGTCAACATTTGATAAATTTCCACAGAATTTAACGTTGTTTTGCTAAAACCTGCGGAAACGTGTCTAGTCGGGCAGAAACGTCTCGTAAAATGTTGCTGAAATTCCGTGGAAATTTGTCAAAAATTGACAAAAGTTGGTGACCGACCCACATCGCGTTGCGGCGCGGTCGGAGCACGCGACCCGATCCCCCCCCCCCCCCCCTCCCCCCGTCCCCAAAAAACCACGCCTCGAGGAACCCCGAGGTTCGGTTTCCGACCGGGTCGCCTCTTGATCCGACTCGGGGCGCGTCACGGCGCGGTCGGAGGACGGCCCTCGCCCCCAAAAACCACACTCCGGGTCACGTGGTCTCGCACTCGACTTTTTCAGTTTTCCCGTTTTCGGCCCGTTACGGCCAAGGACCGTAACGGGTCGAAAACGGGCCGCAACGGGTCGAAAACGGCCGCAACGGGTCGAAAACGGCCCGCACGGGCCGTTAACGGGCCGTCGACGATCCCGTCACGATCCCGCAACGGCCCGCACGGGCCGTTAACGGGCCGCTGACGGTCCCGTCACGATCCCGCAACGGCCCGCACGGGCCGTTAACGGGCCGTCGACGGTCCCGTCACGATCCCGCAACGGCCCGCACGGGCCGTTAACGGCCCGTTAACGGCCCGTTAACGGCCCGTTAACGGGGCAAAACCGAAAACAGGATTCGAGATTAATGTCTATGAATGTTGTACGCGTTTTCACGTACGTGTTGTCGGTTGTTGATTTTTTCGATTCACGCCGTAACGGCCCGTTAACGGCCCGTTAACGGCCCGTCAACGGCCCGTCAACGGCCCGCAACGGCCCGCACGGGCCGTTAACGGGCCGTCGACGATCCCGTCACGATCCCGCAACGGCCCGCACGGGCCGTTAACGGGCCGCTGACGGTCCCGTCACGATCCCGTCACGGCCTTCGTTCCCGGACTTCGGCTCGCCGACGGCCCGTACGACCTCACGCGGGCCGTTAACGGGCCGTTAACGGCCCGTTAACGGCCCGTTAACGGCGTAAAACCAAAAACAGGATTCGAGATTAATGTCTATGAATGTTGTACGCGTTTTCATGTACGTGTTGTCGGTTGTTGATTTTTTCGATTCACGCCGTAACGGCCCGTTAACGGCCCGTTAACGGCCCGTCAACGGCCCGTCAACGGCCCGCAACGGCCCGCACGGGCCGTTAACGGGCCGTCGACGATCCCGTCACGATCCCGCAACGGCCCGCACGGGCCGTTAACGGGCCGCTGACGGTCCCGTCACGATCCCGCAACGGCCCGCACGGGCCGTTAACGGGCCGTCGACGATCCCGTCACGATCCCGCAACGGCCCGCACGGGCCGTTAACGGGCCGCTGACGGTCCCGTCACGATCCCGCAACGGCCCGCACGGGCCGTTAACGGGCCGTCGACGGTCCCGTCACGATCCCGCAACGGCCCGCACGGGCCGTTAACGGCCCGTTAACGGCCCGTTAACGGCCCGTTAACGGGGCAAAACCGAAAACAGGATTCGAGATTAATGTCTATGAATGTTGTACGCGTTTTCATGTACGTGTTGTCGGTTGTTGATTTTTTCGATTCACGCCGTAACGGCCCGTTAACGGCCCGTTAACGGCCCGTCAACGGCCCGTCAACGGCCCGCAACGGCCCGCACGGGCCGTTAACGGGCCGTCGACGATCCCGTCACGATCCCGCAACGGCCCGCACGGGCCGTTAACGGGCCGCCGACGGTCCCGTCACGGTCCCGTCACGGCGCGTGCGGGCCGTTAACGGGCCGCCGACAGTCCCGTCACGATCCCGTCACGGCCTTCGTTCCCGGACTTCGGCTCGCCGACGGCCCGTACGACCTCACGCGGGCCGTTAACGGGCCGTTAACGGGCCGTTAACGGCCCGTTAACGGCCCGTTAACGGCGTAAAACCAAAAACAGGATTCGAGATTAATGTCTATGAATGTTGTACGCGTTTTCACGTACGTGTTGTCGGTTGTTGATTTTTTCGATTTACGCCGTTAACGGCCCGTTAACGGCCCGTTAACGGCCCGTCAACGGCCCGCATGGAGTCGTACGGGCCGTTAACGGGCCGCCGACGGTCCCGTCACGGTCCCGTCACGGCGCGTGCGGGCCGTTAACGGGCCGCCAACGGTCCCGTCACGATCCCGTCACGGCCCGTGCGGGCCGTTAACGGGCCGCCGACGGTCCCGTCACGATCCCGTAACGGCCCGTTACGGCCAAGGGCCGTAACGGGATAACTGAGAGAGTCGGGTGCGAGACCACGTGACCCGGAGTGTGGTTTTTGGGGGCGAGGGCCGTCCTCCGACCGCGCCGTGACGCGCCCCGGGTCGGATCAAGAGGCGACCCGGTCGGAAACCGAACCTCGGGGTTCCTCGGGGCGTGGTTTTTTGGGGACGGGGGGAGGGGGGGATTGGGTCGCGTGCTCCGACCGCGCCGCAACGCGCCGTGGGTCGGTCACCAACCTTTGTCAATATTTTATAAATTTCCACGGAATTTCAACAATGTTTTACATAAGTCCGTCAAATCGGGCAGAAATATCCCGTACAATGTCGCTGCAATTCTGTGGAAATTTATCAGATATTGACAAAATTCGGTGACGGGCGGAAGGGCGATTCCCGGGCGGAAGAGAGAGAGAGAGAGAGAAAGGGGGGACGGCCGGCGCCTACGCCGACGGGGCGCGGAGGGCGAGTGCACTGTTCACGCATGTGGGCGCGTGTGGACGCTCGATTTACTGGCGCGTTGGACAAGTCAAAAAAAATTTCCCAATGTCTGACAAAAATTCCATCGAATCACGGCAATATTTGACAACACTTGCACAGATTTTTAGCAACATTCACCGGCGAGGTCGTTGATGAACTCGCTTTACCCCGATGAATCTCGCGCGACAACAACCCTGCGAAAATACCAAATCTCGTACGAATAATAAACACGGCGCAAACCGCACAAAAATCCACGACATAAAATCGAATGTCGTCTATCGGCACTCTCAGCATTCCCCCGGACATTTTCCGGAAGAGTTTGGTCCGGCCGGAATCCGAGGAATAGTCACTCCCAAAGTGCGGATTTTGCGGGTGCACTCGCTTCCGAAGGATAGGCAAAGCAGGCGTGCGGACGCGACGCCCGGACGCGGCCGGACGGGGACCAGTCGGCGCTTAACCTTGGGGTATGTGTGCGGATTTTGTCGGGGGCGAAAGGGTCCCGCTTTTTAACATTACGGCGGCCTATACGTTGTTTCGTTGATCGCGACTGTGATGCGGAATTTGCGGATGTTGTTTTGGCCGAGTAGTTCGTGCGACCGAGCGCGTTTTGTTCGTTGCTTTTCGGTGTTCGGTGGGTTTTGTGACCGGTCAAGGGTTTCGCTAAAACGTGGTTTTTGTGACGGGAGGGAGGGGGGATCGGTTCATGTGCTCCGAACGCGCCGCGACGCGCCGTGACTTGGGCCAAAAACGACCCGGTCGGAAACCGGGTCCCGGGCTTCGTCGAGGCGTGGTTTTTGAGAACGGGGGGAGGGGGGGATCGGGTCGCGTGCTCCGAAAGCGCCGCGACGCGCCGTGACTTGGGCCAAAAACGACCCGGTCGGAAACCGGGTCCCGGGCTTCGTCGAGGCGTGGTCCCGATCGGGACAAACTCTTCCGGAAAATGTCCGGTGGAATGTTGAGAGTGTCGATGGACGACGTTCGAGTTTATATCGTAAGTAAGTAAGTATCTGACAAAACTTGCACAGAATTTTGTCAACATTTGATAAATTTCCACAGAATTTAACGTTGTTTTGCTAAAACCTGCGGAAACGTGTCTAGTCGGGCAGAAACGTCTCGTAAAATGTTGCTGAAATTCCGTGGAAATTTGTCAAAAATTGACAAAAGTTGGTGACCGACCCACATCGCGTTGCGGCGCGGTCGGAGCACGCGACCCGATCCCCCCCCCCCCCCCTCCCCCCGTCCCCAAAAAACCACGCCTCGAGGAACCCCGAGGTTCGGTTTCCGACCGGGTCGCCTCTTGATCCGACTCGGGGCGCGTCACGGCGCGGTCGGAGGACGGCCCTCGCCCCCAAAAACCACACTCCGGGTCACGTGGTCTCGCACTCGACTTTTTCAGTTTTCCCGTTTTCGGCCCGTTACGGCCAAGGACCGTAACGGGTCGAAAACGGGCCGCAACGGGTCGAAAACGGCCGCAACGGGTCGAAAACGGCCCGCACGGGCCGTTAACGGGCCGTCGACGATCCCGTCACGATCCCGCAACGGCCCGCACGGGCCGTTAACGGGCCGCTGACGGTCCCGTCACGATCCCGCAACGGCCCGCACGGGCCGTTAACGGGCCGTCGACGATCCCGTCACGATCCCGCAACGGCCCGCACGGGCCGTTAACGGGCCGCTGACGGTCCCGTCACGATCCCGCAACGGCCCGCACGGGCCGTTAACGGGCCGTCGACGATCCCGTCACGATCCCGCAACGGCCCGCACGGGCCGTTAACGGGCCGCTGACGGTCCCGTCACGATCCCGCAACGGCCCGCACGGGCCGTTAACGGGCCGTCGACGGTCCCGTCACGATCCCGCAACGGCCCGCACGGGCCGTTAACGGCCCGTTAACGGCCCGTTAACGGCCCGTTAACGGGGCAAAACCGAAAACAGGATTCGAGATTAATGTCTATGAATGTTGTACGCGTTTTCACGTACGTGTTGTCGGTTGTTGATTTTTTCGATTTACGCCGTAACGGCCCGTTAACGGCCCGTTAACGGCCCGTCAACGGCCCGTCAACGGCCCGCAACGGCCCGCACGGGCCGTTAACGGGCCGTCGACGATCCCGTCACGATCCCGCAACGGCCCGCACGGGCCGTTAACGGGCCGCTGACGGTCCCGTCACGATCCCGTCACGGCCTTCGTTCCCGGACTTCGGCTCGCCGACGGCCCGTACGACCTCACGCGGGCCGTTAACGGGCCGTTAACGGCCCGTTAACGGCCCGTTAACGGCGTAAAACCAAAAACAGGATTCGAGATTAATGTCTATGAATGTTGTACGCGTTTTCATGTACGTGTTGTCGGTTGTTGATTTTTTCGATTCACGCCGTAACGGCCCGTTAACGGCCCGTTAACGGCCCGTCAACGGCCCGTCAACGGCCCGCAACGGCCCGCACGGGCCGTTAACGGGCCGTCGACGATCCCGTCACGATCCCGCAACGGCCCGCACGGGCCGTTAACGGGCCGCTGACGGTCCCGTCACGATCCCGCAACGGCCCGCACGGGCCGTTAACGGGCCGTCGACGATCCCGTCACGATCCCGCAACGGCCCGCACGGGCCGTTAACGGGCCGCTGACGGTCCCGTCACGATCCCGCAACGGCCCGCACGGGCCGTTAACGGGCCGTCGACGGTCCCGTCACGATCCCGCAACGGCCCGCACGGGCCGTTAACGGCCCGTTAACGGCCCGTTAACGGCCCGTTAACGGGGCAAAACCGAAAACAGGATTCGAGATTAATGTCTATGAATGTTGTACGCGTTTTCATGTACGTGTTGTCGGTTGTTGATTTTTTCGATTCACGCCGTAACGGCCCGTTAACGGCCCGTTAACGGCCCGTCAACGGCCCGTCAACGGCCCGCAACGGCCCGCACGGGCCGTTAACGGGCCGTCGACGATCCCGTCACGATCCCGCAACGGCCCGCACGGGCCGTTAACGGGCCGCCGACGGTCCCGTCACGGTCCCGTCACGGCGCGTGCGGGCCGTTAACGGGCCGCCGACAGTCCCGTCACGATCCCGTCACGGCCTTCGTTCCCGGACTTCGGCTCGCCGACGGCCCGTTAACGGCCCGTTAACGGCGTAAAACCAAAAACAGGATTCGAGATTAATGTCTATGAATGTTGTACGCGTTTTCACGTACGTGTTGTCGGTTGTTGATTTTTTCGATTTACGCCGTTAACGGCCCGTTAACGGCCCGTTAACGGCCCGTCAACGGCCCGCATGGAGTCGTACGGGCCGTTAACGGGCCGCCGACGGTCCCGTCACGGTCCCGTCACGGCGCGTGCGGGCCGTTAACGGGCCGCCAACGGTCCCGTCACGATCCCGTCACGGCCCGTGCGGGCCGTTAACGGGCCGCCGACGGTCCCGTCACGATCCCGTAACGGCCCGTTACGGCCAAGGGCCGTAACGGGATAACTGAGAGAGTCGGGTGCGAGACCACGTGACCCGGAGTGTGGTTTTTGGGGGCGAGGGCCGTCCTCCGACCGCGCCGTGACGCGCCCCGGGTCGGATCAAGAGGCGACCCGGTCGGAAACCGAACCTCGGGGTTCCTCGGGGCGTGGTTTTTTGGGGACGGGGGGAGGGGGGGATTGGGTCGCGTGCTCCGACCGCGCCGCAACGCGCCGTGGGTCGGTCACCAACCTTTGTCAATATTTTATAAATTTCCACGGAATTTCAACAATGTTTTACATAAGTCCGTCAAATCGGGCAGAAATATCCCGTACAATGTCGCTGCAATTCTGTGGAAATTTATCAGATATTGACAAAATTCGGTGACGGGCGGAAGGGCGATTCCCGGGCGGAAGAGAGAGAGAGAGAGAGAAAGGGGGGACGGCCGGCGCCTACGCCGACGGGGCGCGGAGGGCGAGTGCACTGTTCACGCATGTGGGCGCGTGTGGACGCTCGATTTACTGGCGCGTTGGACAAGTCAAAAAAAATTTCCCAATGTCTGACAAAAATTCCATCGAATCACGGCAATATTTGACAACACTTGCACAGATTTTTAGCAACATTCACCGGCGAGGTCGTTGATGAACTCGCTTTACCCCGATGAATCTCGCGCGACAACAACCCTGCGAAAATACCAAATCTCGTACGAATAATAAACACGGCGCAAACCGCACAAAAATCCACGACATAAAATCGAATGTCGTCTATCGGCACTCTCAGCATTCCCCCGGACATTTTCCGGAAGAGTTTGGTCCGGCCGGAATCCGAGGAATAGTCACTCCCAAAGTGCGGATTTTGCGGGTGCACTCGCTTCCGAAGGATAGGCAAAGCAGGCGTGCGGACGCGACGCCCGGACGCGGCCGGACGGGGACCAGTCGGCGCTTAACCTTGGGGTATGTGTGCGGATTTTGTCGGGGGCGAAAGGGTCCCGCTTTTTAACATTACGGCGGCCTATACGTTGTTTCGTTGATCGCGACTGTGATGCGGAATTTGCGGATGTTGTTTTGGCCGAGTAGTTCGTGCGACCGAGCGCGTTTTGTTCGTTGCTTTTCGGTGTTCGGTGGGTTTTGTGACCGGTCAAGGGTTTCGCTAAAACGTGGTTTTTGTGACGGGAGGGAGGGGGGATCGGTTCATGTGCTCCGAACGCGCCGCGACGCGCCGTGACTTGGGCCAAAAACGACCCGGTCGGAAACCGGGTCCCGGGCTTCGTCGAGGCGTGGTTTTTGAGAACGGGGGGAGGGGGGGATCGGGTCGCGTGCTCCGAAAGCGCCGCGACGCGCCGTGACTTGGGCCAAAAACGACCCGGTCGGAAACCGGGTCCCGGGCTTCGTCGAGGCGTGGTCCCGATCGGGACAAACTCTTCCGGAAAATGTCCGGTGGAATGTTGAGAGTGTCGATGGACGACGTTCGAGTTTATATCGTAAGTAAGTAAGTATCTGACAAAACTTGCACAGAATTTTGTCAACATTTGATAAATTTCCACAGAATTTAACGTTGTTTTGCTAAAACCTGCGGAAACGTGTCTAGTCGGGCAGAAACGTCTCGTAAAATGTTGCTGAAATTCCGTGGAAATTTGTCAAAAATTGACAAAAGTTGGTGACCGACCCACATCGCGTTGCGGCGCGGTCGGAGCACGCGACCCGATCCCCCCCCCCCCCCCCTCCCCCCGTCCCCAAAAAACCACGCCTCGAGGAACCCCGAGGTTCGGTTTCCGACCGGGTCGCCTCTTGATCCGACTCGGGGCGCGTCACGGCGCGGTCGGAGGACGGCCCTCGCCCCCAAAAACCACACTCCGGGTCACGTGGTCTCGCACTCGACTTTTTCAGTTTTCCCGTTTTCGGCCCGTTACGGCCAAGGACCGTAACGGGTCGAAAACGGGCCGCAACGGGTCGAAAACGGCCGCAACGGGTCGAAAACGGCCCGCACGGGCCGTTAACGGGCCGTCGACGATCCCGTCACGATCCCGCAACGGCCCGCACGGGCCGTTAACGGGCCGCTGACGGTCCCGTCACGATCCCGCAACGGCCCGCACGGGCCGTTAACGGGCCGTCGACGGTCCCGTCACGATCCCGCAACGGCCCGCACGGGCCGTTAACGGCCCGTTAACGGCCCGTTAACGGCCCGTTAACGGGGCAAAACCGAAAACAGGATTCGAGATTAATGTCTATGAATGTTGTACGCGTTTTCACGTACGTGTTGTCGGTTGTTGATTTTTTCGATTCACGCCGTAACGGCCCGTTAACGGCCCGTTAACGGCCCGTCAACGGCCCGTCAACGGCCCGCAACGGCCCGCACGGGCCGTTAACGGGCCGTCGGCGATCCCGTCACGATCCCGCAACGGCCCGCACGGGCCGTTAACGGGCCGCTGACGGTCCCGTCACGATCCCGTCACGGCCTTCGTTCCCGGACTTCGGCTCGCCGACGGCCCGTACGACCTCACGCGGGCCGTTAACGGGCCGTTAACGGCCCGTTAACGGCCCGTTAACGGCGTAAAACCAAAAACAGGATTCGAGATTAATGTCTATGAATGTTGTACGCGTTTTCATGTACGTGTTGTCGGTTGTTGATTTTTTCGATTCACGCCGTAACGGCCCGTTAACGGCCCGTTAACGGCCCGTCAACGGCCCGTCAACGGCCCGCAACGGCCCGCACGGGCCGTTAACGGGCCGTCGACGATCCCGTCACGATCCCGCAACGGCCCGCACGGGCCGTTAACGGGCCGCTGACGGTCCCGTCACGATCCCGCAACGGCCCGCACGGGCCGTTAACGGGCCGCCGACGGTCCCGTCACGGTCCCGTCACGGCGCGTGCGGGCCGTTAACGGGCCGCCGACAGTCCCGTCACGATCCCGTCACGGCCTTCGTTCCCGGACTTCGGCTCGCCGACGGCCCGTACGACCTCACGCGGGCCGTTAACGGGCCGTTAACGGGCCGTTAACGGCCCGTTAACGGCCCGTTAACGGCGTAAAACCAAAAACAGGATTCGAGATTAATGTCTATGAATGTTGTACGCGTTTTCACGTACGTGTTGTCGGTTGTTGATTTTTTCGATTTACGCCGTTAACGGCCCGTTAACGGCCCGTTAACGGCCCGTCAACGGCCCGCATGGAGTCGTACGGGCCGTTAACGGGCCGCCGACGGTCCCGTCACGGTCCCGTCACGGCGCGTGCGGGCCGTTAACGGGCCGCCAACGGTCCCGTCACGATCCCGTCACGGCCCGTGCGGGCCGTTAACGGGCCGCCGACGGTCCCGTCACGATCCCGTAACGGCCCGTTACGGCCAAGGGCCGTAACGGGATAACTGAGAGAGTCGGGTGCGAGACCACGTGACCCGGAGTGTGGTTTTTGGGGGCGAGGGCCGTCCTCCGACCGCGCCGTGACGCGCCCCGGGTCGGATCAAGAGGCGACCCGGTCGGAAACCGAACCTCGGGGTTCCTCGGGGCGTGGTTTTTTGGGGACGGGGGGAGGGGGGGATTGGGTCGCGTGCTCCGACCGCGCCGCAACGCGCCGTGGGTCGGTCACCAACCTTTGTCAATATTTTATAAATTTCCACGGAATTTCAACAATGTTTTACATAAGTCCGTCAAATCGGGCAGAAATATCCCGTACAATGTCGCTGCAATTCTGTGGAAATTTATCAGATATTGACAAAATTCGGTGACGGGCGGAAGGGCGATTCCCGGGCGGAAGAGAGAGAGAGAGAGAGAAAGGGGGGACGGCCGGCGCCTACGCCGACGGGGCGCGGAGGGCGAGTGCACTGTTCACGCATGTGGGCGCGTGTGGACGCTCGATTTACTGGCGCGTTGGACAAGTCAAAAAAAATTTCCCAATGTCTGACAAAAATTCCATCGAATCACGGCAATATTTGACAACACTTGCACAGATTTTTAGCAACATTCACCGGCGAGGTCGTTGATGAACTCGCTTTACCCCGATGAATCTCGCGCGACAACAACCCTGCGAAAATACCAAATCTCGTACGAATAATAAACACGGCGCAAACCGCACAAAAATCCACGACATAAAATCGAATGTCGTCTATCGGCACTCTCAGCATTCCCCCGGACATTTTCCGGAAGAGTTTGGTCCGGCCGGAATCCGAGGAATAGTCACTCCCAAAGTGCGGATTTTGCGGGTGCACTCGCTTCCGAAGGATAGGCAAAGCAGGCGTGCGGACGCGACGCCCGGACGCGGCCGGACGGGGACCAGTCGGCGCTTAACCTTGGGGTATGTGTGCGGATTTTGTCGGGGGCGAAAGGGTCCCGCTTTTTAACATTACGGCGGCCTATACGTTGTTTCGTTGATCGCGACTGTGATGCGGAATTTGCGGATGTTGTTTTGGCCGAGTAGTTCGTGCGACCGAGCGCGTTTTGTTCGTTGCTTTTCGGTGTTCGGTGGGTTTTGTGACCGGTCAAGGGTTTCGCTAAAACGTGGTTTTTGTGACGGGAGGGAGGGGGGATCGGTTCATGTGCTCCGAACGCGCCGCGACGCGCCGTGACTTGGGCCAAAAACGACCCGGTCGGAAACCGGGTCCCGGGCTTCGTCGAGGCGTGGTTTTTGAGAACGGGGGGAGGGGGGGATCGGGTCGCGTGCTCCGAAAGCGCCGCGACGCGCCGTGACTTGGGCCAAAAACGACCCGGTCGGAAACCGGGTCCCGGGCTTCGTCGAGGCGTGGTCCCGATCGGGACAAACTCTTCCGGAAAATGTCCGGTGGAATGTTGAGAGTGTCGATGGACGACGTTCGAGTTTATATCGTAAGTAAGTAAGTATCTGACAAAACTTGCACAGAATTTTGTCAACATTTGATAAATTTCCACAGAATTTAACGTTGTTTTGCTAAAACCTGCGGAAACGTGTCTAGTCGGGCAGAAACGTCTCGTAAAATGTTGCTGAAATTCCGTGGAAATTTGTCAAAAATTGACAAAAGTTGGTGACCGACCCACATCGCGTTGCGGCGCGGTCGGAGCACGCGACCCGATCCCCCCCCCCCCCCCCTCCCCCCGTCCCCAAAAAACCACGCCTCGAGGAACCCCGAGGTTCGGTTTCCGACCGGGTCGCCTCTTGATCCGACTCGGGGCGCGTCACGGCGCGGTCGGAGGACGGCCCTCGCCCCCAAAAACCACACTCCGGGTCACGTGGTCTCGCACTCGACTTTTTCAGTTTTCCCGTTTTCGGCCCGTTACGGCCAAGGACCGTAACGGGTCGAAAACGGGCCGCAACGGGTCGAAAACGGCCGCAACGGGTCGAAAACGGCCCGCACGGGCCGTTAACGGGCCGTCGACGATCCCGTCACGATCCCGCAACGGCCCGCACGGGCCGTTAACGGGCCGCTGACGGTCCCGTCACGATCCCGCAACGGCCCGCACGGGCCGTTAACGGGCCGTCGACGATCCCGTCACGATCCCGCAACGGCCCGCACGGGCCGTTAACGGGCCGCTGACGGTCCCGTCACGATCCCGCAACGGCCCGCACGGGCCGTTAACGGGCCGTCGACGATCCCGTCACGATCCCGCAACGGCCCGCACGGGCCGTTAACGGGCCGCTGACGGTCCCGTCACGATCCCGCAACGGCCCGCACGGGCCGTTAACGGGCCGTCGACGGTCCCGTCACGATCCCGCAACGGCCCGCACGGGCCGTTAACGGCCCGTTAACGGCCCGTTAACGGCCCGTTAACGGGGCAAAACCGAAAACAGGATTCGAGATTAATGTCTATGAATGTTGTACGCGTTTTCACGTACGTGTTGTCGGTTGTTGATTTTTTCGATTTACGCCGTAACGGCCCGTTAACGGCCCGTTAACGGCCCGTCAACGGCCCGTCAACGGCCCGCAACGGCCCGCACGGGCCGTTAACGGGCCGTCGACGATCCCGTCACGATCCCGCAACGGCCCGCACGGGCCGTTAACGGGCCGCTGACGGTCCCGTCACGATCCCGTCACGGCCTTCGTTCCCGGACTTCGGCTCGCCGACGGCCCGTACGACCTCACGCGGGCCGTTAACGGGCCGTTAACGGCCCGTTAACGGCCCGTTAACGGCGTAAAACCAAAAACAGGATTCGAGATTAATGTCTATGAATGTTGTACGCGTTTTCATGTACGTGTTGT
Organism: Strigamia acuminata; assembly: GCA_949358305.1. NCBI lineage: Eukaryota > Metazoa > Arthropoda > Chilopoda > Geophilomorpha > Linotaeniidae > Strigamia > Strigamia acuminata. The sequence continues at coordinate 57,613,268 of OX442314.1, forward strand.
CGGTTGTTGATTTTTTCGATTCACGCCGTAACGGCCCGTTAACGGCCCGTTAACGGCCCGTCAACGGCCCGTCAACGGCCCGCAACGGCCCGCACGGGCCGTTAACGGGCCGTCGACGATCCCGTCACGATCCCGCAACGGCCCGCACGGGCCGTTAACGGGCCGCTGACGGTCCCGTCACGATCCCGCAACGGCCCGCACGGGCCGTTAACGGGCCGTCGACGATCCCGTCACGATCCCGCAACGGCCCGCACGGGCCGTTAACGGGCCGCTGACGGTCCCGTCACGATCCCGCAACGGCCCGCACGGGCCGTTAACGGGCCGTCGACGGTCCCGTCACGATCCCGCAACGGCCCGCACGGGCCGTTAACGGCCCGTTAACGGCCCGTTAACGGCCCGTTAACGGGGCAAAACCGAAAACAGGATTCGAGATTAATGTCTATGAATGTTGTACGCGTTTTCATGTACGTGTTGTCGGTTGTTGATTTTTTCGATTCACGCCGTAACGGCCCGTTAACGGCCCGTTAACGGCCCGTCAACGGCCCGTCAACGGCCCGCAACGGCCCGCACGGGCCGTTAACGGGCCGTCGACGATCCCGTCACGATCCCGCAACGGCCCGCACGGGCCGTTAACGGGCCGCCGACGGTCCCGTCACGGTCCCGTCACGGCGCGTGCGGGCCGTTAACGGGCCGCCGACAGTCCCGTCACGATCCCGTCACGGCCTTCGTTCCCGGACTTCGGCTCGCCGACGGCCCGTACGACCTCACGCGGGCCGTTAACGGGCCGTTAACGGGCCGTTAACGGCCCGTTAACGGCCCGTTAACGGCGTAAAACCAAAAACAGGATTCGAGATTAATGTCTATGAATGTTGTACGCGTTTTCACGTACGTGTTGTCGGTTGTTGATTTTTTCGATTTACGCCGTTAACGGCCCGTTAACGGCCCGTTAACGGCCCGTCAACGGCCCGCATGGAGTCGTACGGGCCGTTAACGGGCCGCCGACGGTCCCGTCACGGTCCCGTCACGGCGCGTGCGGGCCGTTAACGGGCCGCCAACGGTCCCGTCACGATCCCGTCACGGCCCGTGCGGGCCGTTAACGGGCCGCCGACGGTCCCGTCACGATCCCGTAACGGCCCGTTACGGCCAAGGGCCGTAACGGGATAACTGAGAGAGTCGGGTGCGAGACCACGTGACCCGGAGTGTGGTTTTTGGGGGCGAGGGCCGTCCTCCGACCGCGCCGTGACGCGCCCCGGGTCGGATCAAGAGGCGACCCGGTCGGAAACCGAACCTCGGGGTTCCTCGGGGCGTGGTTTTTTGGGGACGGGGGGAGGGGGGGATTGGGTCGCGTGCTCCGACCGCGCCGCAACGCGCCGTGGGTCGGTCACCAACCTTTGTCAATATTTTATAAATTTCCACGGAATTTCAACAATGTTTTACATAAGTCCGTCAAATCGGGCAGAAATATCCCGTACAATGTCGCTGCAATTCTGTGGAAATTTATCAGATATTGACAAAATTCGGTGACGGGCGGAAGGGCGATTCCCGGGCGGAAGAGAGAGAGAGAGAGAGAAAGGGGGGACGGCCGGCGCCTACGCCGACGGGGCGCGGAGGGCGAGTGCACTGTTCACGCATGTGGGCGCGTGTGGACGCTCGATTTACTGGCGCGTTGGACAAGTCAAAAAAAATTTCCCAATGTCTGACAAAAATTCCATCGAATCACGGCAATATTTGACAACACTTGCACAGATTTTTAGCAACATTCACCGGCGAGGTCGTTGATGAACTCGCTTTACCCCGATGAATCTCGCGCGACAACAACCCTGCGAAAATACCAAATCTCGTACGAATAATAAACACGGCGCAAACCGCACAAAAATCCACGACATAAAATCGAATGTCGTCTATCGGCACTCTCAGCATTCCCCCGGACATTTTCCGGAAGAGTTTGGTCCGGCCGGAATCCGAGGAATAGTCACTCCCAAAGTGCGGATTTTGCGGGTGCACTCGCTTCCGAAGGATAGGCAAAGCAGGCGTGCGGACGCGACGCCCGGACGCGGCCGGACGGGGACCAGTCGGCGCTTAACCTTGGGGTATGTGTGCGGATTTTGTCGGGGGCGAAAGGGTCCCGCTTTTTAACATTACGGCGGCCTATACGTTGTTTCGTTGATCGCGACTGTGATGCGGAATTTGCGGATGTTGTTTTGGCCGAGTAGTTCGTGCGACCGAGCGCGTTTTGTTCGTTGCTTTTCGGTGTTCGGTGGGTTTTGTGACCGGTCAAGGGTTTCGCTAAAACGTGGTTTTTGTGACGGGAGGGAGGGGGGATCGGTTCATGTGCTCCGAACGCGCCGCGACGCGCCGTGACTTGGGCCAAAAACGACCCGGTCGGAAACCGGGTCCCGGGCTTCGTCGAGGCGTGGTTTTTGAGAACGGGGGGAGGGGGGGATCGGGTCGCGTGCTCCGAAAGCGCCGCGACGCGCCGTGACTTGGGCCAAAAACGACCCGGTCGGAAACCGGGTCCCGGGCTTCGTCGAGGCGTGGTCCCGATCGGGACAAACTCTTCCGGAAAATGTCCGGTGGAATGTTGAGAGTGTCGATGGACGACGTTCGAGTTTATATCGTAAGTAAGTAAGTATCTGACAAAACTTGCACAGAATTTTGTCAACATTTGATAAATTTCCACAGAATTTAACGTTGTTTTGCTAAAACCTGCGGAAACGTGTCTAGTCGGGCAGAAACGTCTCGTAAAATGTTGCTGAAATTCCGTGGAAATTTGTCAAAAATTGACAAAAGTTGGTGACCGACCCACATCGCGTTGCGGCGCGGTCGGAGCACGCGACCCGATCCCCCCCCCCCCCCCTCCCCCCGTCCCCAAAAAACCACGCCTCGAGGAACCCCGAGGTTCGGTTTCCGACCGGGTCGCCTCTTGATCCGACTCGGGGCGCGTCACGGCGCGGTCGGAGGACGGCCCTCGCCCCCAAAAACCACACTCCGGGTCACGTGGTCTCGCACTCGACTTTTTCAGTTTTCCCGTTTTCGGCCCGTTACGGCCAAGGACCGTAACGGGTCGAAAACGGGCCGCAACGGGTCGAAAACGGCCGCAACGGGTCGAAAACGGCCCGCACGGGCCGTTAACGGGCCGTCGACGATCCCGTCACGATCCCGCAACGGCCCGCACGGGCCGTTAACGGGCCGCTGACGGTCCCGTCACGATCCCGCAACGGCCCGCACGGGCCGTTAACGGGCCGTCGACGGTCCCGTCACGATCCCGCAACGGCCCGCACGGGCCGTTAACGGCCCGTTAACGGCCCGTTAACGGCCCGTTAACGGGGCAAAACCGAAAACAGGATTCGAGATTAATGTCTATGAATGTTGTACGCGTTTTCACGTACGTGTTGTCGGTTGTTGATTTTTTCGATTCACGCCGTAACGGCCCGTTAACGGCCCGTTAACGGCCCGTCAACGGCCCGTCAACGGCCCGCAACGGCCCGCACGGGCCGTTAACGGGCCGTCGACGATCCCGTCACGATCCCGCAACGGCCCGCACGGGCCGTTAACGGGCCGCTGACGGTCCCGTCACGATCCCGTCACGGCCTTCGTTCCCGGACTTCGGCTCGCCGACGGCCCGTACGACCTCACGCGGGCCGTTAACGGGCCGTTAACGGCCCGTTAACGGCCCGTTAACGGCGTAAAACCAAAAACAGGATTCGAGATTAATGTCTATGAATGTTGTACGCGTTTTCATGTACGTGTTGTCGGTTGTTGATTTTTTCGATTCACGCCGTAACGGCCCGTTAACGGCCCGTTAACGGCCCGTCAACGGCCCGTCAACGGCCCGCAACGGCCCGCACGGGCCGTTAACGGGCCGTCGACGATCCCGTCACGATCCCGCAACGGCCCGCACGGGCCGTTAACGGGCCGCTGACGGTCCCGTCACGATCCCGTCACGGCCTTCGTTCCCGGACTTCGGCTCGCCGACGGCCCGTACGACCTCACGCGGGCCGTTAACGGGCCGTTAACGGCCCGTTAACGGCCCGTTAACGGCGTAAAACCAAAAACAGGATTCGAGATTAATGTCTATGAATGTTGTACGCGTTTTCATGTACGTGTTGTCGGTTGTTGATTTTTTCGATTCACGCCGTAACGGCCCGTTAACGGCCCGTTAACGGCCCGTCAACGGCCCGTCAACGGCCCGCAACGGCCCGCACGGGCCGTTAACGGGCCGTCGACGATCCCGTCACGATCCCGCAACGGCCCGCACGGGCCGTTAACGGGCCGCTGACGGTCCCGTCACGATCCCGCAACGGCCCGCACGGGCCGTTAACGGGCCGTCGACGATCCCGTCACGATCCCGCAACGGCCCGCACGGGCCGTTAACGGGCCGCTGACGGTCCCGTCACGATCCCGCAACGGCCCGCACGGGCCGTTAACGGGCCGTCGACGGTCCCGTCACGATCCCGCAACGGCCCGCACGGGCCGTTAACGGCCCGTTAACGGCCCGTTAACGGCCCGTTAACGGGGCAAAACCGAAAACAGGATTCGAGATTAATGTCTATGAATGTTGTACGCGTTTTCACGTACGTGTTGTCGGTTGTTGATTTTTTCGATTTACGCCGTAACGGCCCGTTAACGGCCCGTTAACGGCCCGTCAACGGCCCGTCAACGGCCCGCAACGGCCCGCACGGGCCGTTAACGGGCCGTCGACGATCCCGTCACGATCCCGCAACGGCCCGCACGGGCCGTTAACGGGCCGCTGACGGTCCCGTCACGATCCCGTCACGGCCTTCGTTCCCGGACTTCGGCTCGCCGACGGCCCGTACGACCTCACGCGGGCCGTTAACGGGCCGTTAACGGCCCGTTAACGGCCCGTTAACGGCGTAAAACCAAAAACAGGATTCGAGATTAATGTCTATGAATGTTGTACGCGTTTTCATGTACGTGTTGTCGGTTGTTGATTTTTTCGATTCACGCCGTAACGGCCCGTTAACGGCCCGTTAACGGCCCGTCAACGGCCCGTCAACGGCCCGCAACGGCCCGCACGGGCCGTTAACGGGCCGTCGACGATCCCGTCACGATCCCGCAACGGCCCGCACGGGCCGTTAACGGGCCGCTGACGGTCCCGTCACGATCCCGCAACGGCCCGCACGGGCCGTTAACGGGCCGTCGACGATCCCGTCACGATCCCGCAACGGCCCGCACGGGCCGTTAACGGGCCGCTGACGGTCCCGTCACGATCCCGCAACGGCCCGCACGGGCCGTTAACGGGCCGTCGACGGTCCCGTCACGATCCCGCAACGGCCCGCACGGGCCGTTAACGGGGCAAAACCGAAAACAGGATTCGAGATTAATGTCTATGAATGTTGTACGCGTTTTCATGTACGTGTTGTCGGTTGTTGATTTTTTCGATTCACGCCGTAACGGCCCGTTAACGGCCCGTTAACGGCCCGTCAACGGCCCGTCAACGGCCCGCAACGGCCCGCACGGGCCGTTAACGGGCCGTCGACGATCCCGTCACGATCCCGCAACGGCCCGCACGGGCCGTTAACGGGCCGCCGACGGTCCCGTCACGGTCCCGTCACGGCGCGTGCGGGCCGTTAACGGGCCGCCGACAGTCCCGTCACGATCCCGTCACGGCCTTCGTTCCCGGACTTCGGCTCGCCGACGGCCCGTACGACCTCACGCGGGCCGTTAACGGGCCGTTAACGGGCCGTTAACGGCCCGTTAACGGCCCGTTAACGGCGTAAAACCAAAAACAGGATTCGAGATTAATGTCTATGAATGTTGTACGCGTTTTCACGTACGTGTTGTCGGTTGTTGATTTTTTCGATTTACGCCGTTAACGGCCCGTTAACGGCCCGTTAACGGCCCGTCAACGGCCCGCATGGAGTCGTACGGGCCGTTAACGGGCCGCCGACGGTCCCGTCACGGTCCCGTCACGGCGCGTGCGGGCCGTTAACGGGCCGCCAACGGTCCCGTCACGATCCCGTCACGGCCCGTGCGGGCCGTTAACGGGCCGCCGACGGTCCCGTCACGATCCCGTAACGGCCCGTTACGGCCAAGGGCCGTAACGGGATAACTGAGAGAGTCGGGTGCGAGACCACGTGACCCGGAGTGTGGTTTTTGGGGGCGAGGGCCGTCCTCCGACCGCGCCGTGACGCGCCCCGGGTCGGATCAAGAGGCGACCCGGTCGGAAACCGAACCTCGGGGTTCCTCGGGGCGTGGTTTTTTGGGGACGGGGGGAGGGGGGGATTGGGTCGCGTGCTCCGACCGCGCCGCAACGCGCCGTGGGTCGGTCACCAACCTTTGTCAATATTTTATAAATTTCCACGGAATTTCAACAATGTTTTACATAAGTCCGTCAAATCGGGCAGAAATATCCCGTACAATGTCGCTGCAATTCTGTGGAAATTTATCAGATATTGACAAAATTCGGTGACGGGCGGAAGGGCGATTCCCGGGCGGAAGAGAGAGAGAGAGAGAGAAAGGGGGGACGGCCGGCGCCTACGCCGACGGGGCGCGGAGGGCGAGTGCACTGTTCACGCATGTGGGCGCGTGTGGACGCTCGATTTACTGGCGCGTTGGACAAGTCAAAAAAAATTTCCCAATGTCTGACAAAAATTCCATCGAATCACGGCAATATTTGACAACACTTGCACAGATTTTTAGCAACATTCACCGGCGAGGTCGTTGATGAACTCGCTTTACCCCGATGAATCTCGCGCGACAACAACCCTGCGAAAATACCAAATCTCGTACGAATAATAAACACGGCGCAAACCGCACAAAAATCCACGACATAAAATCGAATGTCGTCTATCGGCACTCTCAGCATTCCCCCGGACATTTTCCGGAAGAGTTTGGTCCGGCCGGAATCCGAGGAATAGTCACTCCCAAAGTGCGGATTTTGCGGGTGCACTCGCTTCCGAAGGATAGGCAAAGCAGGCGTGCGGACGCGACGCCCGGACGCGGCCGGACGGGGACCAGTCGGCGCTTAACCTTGGGGTATGTGTGCGGATTTTGTCGGGGGCGAAAGGGTCCCGCTTTTTAACATTACGGCGGCCTATACGTTGTTTCGTTGATCGCGACTGTGATGCGGAATTTGCGGATGTTGTTTTGGCCGAGTAGTTCGTGCGACCGAGCGCGTTTTGTTCGTTGCTTTTCGGTGTTCGGTGGGTTTTGTGACCGGTCAAGGGTTTCGCTAAAACGTGGTTTTTGTGACGGGAGGGAGGGGGGATCGGTTCATGTGCTCCGAACGCGCCGCGACGCGCCGTGACTTGGGCCAAAAACGACCCGGTCGGAAACCGGGTCCCGGGCTTCGTCGAGGCGTGGTTTTTGAGAACGGGGGGAGGGGGGGATCGGGTCGCGTGCTCCGAAAGCGCCGCGACGCGCCGTGACTTGGGCCAAAAACGACCCGGTCGGAAACCGGGTCCCGGGCTTCGTCGAGGCGTGGTCCCGATCGGGACAAACTCTTCCGGAAAATGTCCGGTGGAATGTTGAGAGTGTCGATGGACGACGTTCGAGTTTATATCGTAAGTAAGTAAGTATCTGACAAAACTTGCACAGAATTTTGTCAACATTTGATAAATTTCCACAGAATTTAACGTTGTTTTGCTAAAACCTGCGGAAACGTGTCTAGTCGGGCAGAAACGTCTCGTAAAATGTTGCTGAAATTCCGTGGAAATTTGTCAAAAATTGACAAAAGTTGGTGACCGACCCACATCGCGTTGCGGCGCGGTCGGAGCACGCGACCCGATCCCCCCCCCCCCCCCCCCCCTCCCCCCGTCCCCAAAAAACCACGCCTCGAGGAACCCCGAGGTTCGGTTTCCGACCGGGTCGCCTCTTGATCCGACTCGGGGCGCGTCACGGCGCGGTCGGAGGACGGCCCTCGCCCCCAAAAACCACACTCCGGGTCACGTGGTCTCGCACTCGACTTTTTCAGTTTTCCCGTTTTCGGCCCGTTACGGCCAAGGACCGTAACGGGTCGAAAACGGGCCGCAACGGGTCGAAAACGGCCGCAACGGGTCGAAAACGGCCCGCACGGGCCGTTAACGGGCCGTCGACGATCCCGTCACGATCCCGCAACGGCCCGCACGGGCCGTTAACGGGCCGCTGACGGTCCCGTCACGATCCCGCAACGGCCCGCACGGGCCGTTAACGGGCCGTCGACGGTCCCGTCACGATCCCGCAACGGCCCGCACGGGCCGTTAACGGCCCGTTAACGGCCCGTTAACGGCCCGTTAACGGGGCAAAACCGAAAACAGGATTCGAGATTAATGTCTATGAATGTTGTACGCGTTTTCACGTACGTGTTGTCGGTTGTTGATTTTTTCGATTCACGCCGTAACGGCCCGTTAACGGCCCGTTAACGGCCCGTCAACGGCCCGTCAACGGCCCGCAACGGCCCGCACGGGCCGTTAACGGGCCGTCGACGATCCCGTCACGATCCCGCAACGGCCCGCACGGGCCGTTAACGGGCCGCTGACGGTCCCGTCACGATCCCGTCACGGCCTTCGTTCCCGGACTTCGGCTCGCCGACGGCCCGTACGACCTCACGCGGGCCGTTAACAGGCCGTTAACGGCCCGTTAACGGCCCGTTAACGGCGTAAAACCAAAAACAGGATTCGAGATTAATGTCTATGAATGTTGTACGCGTTTTCATGTACGTGTTGTCGGTTGTTGATTTTTTCGATTCACGCCGTAACGGCCCGTTAACGGCCCGTTAACGGCCCGTCAACGGCCCGTCAACGGCCCGCAACGGCCCGCACGGGCCGTTAACGGGCCGTCGACGATCCCGTCACGATCCCGCAACGGCCCGCACGGGCCGTTAACGGGCCGCTGACGGTCCCGTCACGATCCCGTCACGGCCTTCGTTCCCGGACTTCGGCTCGCCGACGGCCCGTACGACCTCACGCGGGCCGTTAACGGGCCGTTAACGGCCCGTTAACGGCCCGTTAACGGCGTAAAACCAAAAACAGGATTCGAGATTAATGTCTATGAATGTTGTACGCGTTTTCATGTACGTGTTGTCGGTTGTTGATTTTTTCGATTCACGCCGTAACGGCCCGTTAACGGCCCGTTAACGGCCCGTCAACGGCCCGTCAACGGCCCGCAACGGCCCGCACGGGCCGTTAACGGGCCGTCGACGATCCCGTCACGATCCCGCAACGGCCCGCACGGGCCGTTAACGGGCCGCTGACGGTCCCGTCACGATCCCGCAACGGCCCGCACGGGCCGTTAACGGGCCGTCGACGATCCCGTCACGATCCCGCAACGGCCCGCACGGGCCGTTAACGGGCCGCTGACGGTCCCGTCACGATCCCGCAACGGCCCGCACGGGCCGTTAACGGGCCGTCGACGGTCCCGTCACGATCCCGCAACGGCCCGTTAACGGGGCAAAACCGAAAACAGGATTCGAGATTAATGTCTATGAATGTTGTACGCGTTTTCACGTACGTGTTGTCGGTTGTTGATTTTTTCGATTTACGCCGTAACGGCCCGTTAACGGCCCGTTAACGGCCCGTCAACGGCCCGTCAACGGCCCGCAACGGCCCGCACGGGCCGTTAACGGGCCGTCGACGATCCCGTCACGATCCCGCAACGGCCCGCACGGGCCGTTAACGGGCCGCTGACGGTCCCGTCACGATCCCGTCACGGCCTTCGTTCCCGGACTTCGGCTCGCCGACGGCCCGTACGACCTCACGCGGGCCGTTAACGGGCCGTTAACGGCCCGTTAACGGCCCGTTAACGGCGTAAAACCAAAAACAGGATTCGAGATTAATGTCTATGAATGTTGTACGCGTTTTCATGTACGTGTTGTCGGTTGTTGATTTTTTCGATTCACGCCGTAACGGCCCGTTAACGGCCCGTTAACGGCCCGTCAACGGCCCGTCAACGGCCCGCAACGGCCCGCACGGGCCGTTAACGGGCCGTCGACGATCCCGTCACGATCCCGCAACGGCCCGCACGGGCCGTTAACGGGCCGCTGACGGTCCCGTCACGATCCCGCAACGGCCCGCACGGGCCGTTAACGGGCCGTCGACGATCCCGTCACGATCCCGCAACGGCCCGCACGGGCCGTTAACGGGCCGCTGACGGTCCCGTCACGATCCCGCAACGGCCCGCACGGGCCGTTAACGGGCCGTCGACGGTCCCGTCACGATCCCGCAACGGCCCGCACGGGCCGTTAACGGCCCGTTAACGGCCCGTTAACGGCCCGTTAACGGGGCAAAACCGAAAACAGGATTCGAGATTAATGTCTATGAATGTTGTACGCGTTTTCACGTACGTGTTGTCGGTTGTTGATTTTTTCGATTTACGCCGTAACGGCCCGTTAACGGCCCGTTAACGGCCCGTCAACGGCCCGTCAACGGCCCGCAACGGCCCGCACGGGCCGTTAACGGGCCGTCGACGATCCCGTCACGATCCCGCAACGGCCCGCACGGGCCGTTAACGGGCCGCTGACGGTCCCGTCACGATCCCGTCACGGCCTTCGTTCCCGGACTTCGGCTCGCCGACGGCCCGTACGACCTCACGCGGGCCGTTAACGGGCCGTTAACGGCCCGTTAACGGCCCGTTAACGGCGTAAAACCAAAAACAGGATTCGAGATTAATGTCTATGAATGTTGTACGCGTTTTCATGTACGTGTTGTCGGTTGTTGATTTTTTCGATTCACGCCGTAACGGCCCGTTAACGGCCCGTTAACGGCCCGTCAACGGCCCGTCAACGGCCCGCAACGGCCCGCACGGGCCGTTAACGGGCCGTCGACGATCCCGTCACGATCCCGCAACGGCCCGCACGGGCCGTTAACGGGCCGCTGACGGTCCCGTCACGATCCCGCAACGGCCCGCACGGGCCGTTAACGGGCCGTCGACGATCCCGTCACGATCCCGCAACGGCCCGCACGGGCCGTTAACGGGCCGCTGACGGTCCCGTCACGATCCCGCAACGGCCCGCACGGGCCGTTAACGGGCCGTCGACGGTCCCGTCACGATCCCGCAACGGCCCGCACGGGCCGTTAACGGCCCGTTAACGGCCCGTTAACGGCCCGTTAACGGGGCAAAACCGAAAACAGGATTCGAGATTAATGTCTATGAATGTTGTACGCGTTTTCATGTACGTGTTGTCGGTTGTTGATTTTTTCGATTCACGCCGTAACGGCCCGTTAACGGCCCGTTAACGGCCCGTCAACGGCCCGTCAACGGCCCGCAACGGCCCGCACGGGCCGTTAACGGGCCGTCGACGATCCCGTCACGATCCCGCAACGGCCCGCACGGGCCGTTAACGGGCCGCCGACGGTCCCGTCACGGTCCCGTCACGGCGCGTGCGGGCCGTTAACGGGCCGCCGACAGTCCCGTCACGATCCCGTCACGGCCTTCGTTCCCGGACTTCGGCTCGCCGACGGCCCGTACGACCTCACGCGGGCCGTTAACGGGCCGTTAACGGGCCGTTAACGGCCCGTTAACGGCCCGTTAACGGCGTAAAACCAAAAACAGGATTCGAGATTAATGTCTATGAATGTTGTACGCGTTTTCACGTACGTGTTGTCGGTTGTTGATTTTTTCGATTTACGCCGTTAACGGCCCGTTAACGGCCCGTTAACGGCCCGTCAACGGCCCGCATGGAGTCGTACGGGCCGTTAACGGGCCGCCGACGGTCCCGTCACGGTCCCGTCACGGCGCGTGCGGGCCGTTAACGGGCCGCCAACGGTCCCGTCACGATCCCGTCACGGCCCGTGCGGGCCGTTAACGGGCCGCCGACGGTCCCGTCACGATCCCGTAACGGCCCGTTACGGCCAAGGGCCGTAACGGGATAACTGAGAGAGTCGGGTGCGAGACCACGTGACCCGGAGTGTGGTTTTTGGGGGCGAGGGCCGTCCTCCGACCGCGCCGTGACGCGCCCCGGGTCGGATCAAGAGGCGACCCGGTCGGAAACCGAACCTCGGGGTTCCTCGGGGCGTGGTTTTTTGGGGACGGGGGGAGGGGGGGATTGGGTCGCGTGCTCCGACCGCGCCGCAACGCGCCGTGGGTCGGTCACCAACCTTTGTCAATATTTTATAAATTTCCACGGAATTTCAACAATGTTTTACATAAGTCCGTCAAATCGGGCAGAAATATCCCGTACAATGTCGCTGCAATTCTGTGGAAATTTATCAGATATTGACAAAATTCGGTGACGGGCGGAAGGGCGATTCCCGGGCGGAAGAGAGAGAGAGAGAGAGAAAGGGGGGACGGCCGGCGCCTACGCCGACGGGGCGCGGAGGGCGAGTGCACTGTTCACGCATGTGGGCGCGTGTGGACGCTCGATTTACTGGCGCGTTGGACAAGTCAAAAAAAATTTCCCAATGTCTGACAAAAATTCCATCGAATCACGGCAATATTTGACAACACTTGCACAGATTTTTAGCAACATTCACCGGCGAGGTCGTTGATGAACTCGCTTTACCCCGATGAATCTCGCGCGACAACAACCCTGCGAAAATACCAAATCTCGTACGAATAATAAACACGGCGCAAACCGCACAAAAATCCACGACATAAAATCGAATGTCGTCTATCGGCACTCTCAGCATTCCCCCGGACATTTTCCGGAAGAGTTTGGTCCGGCCGGAATCCGAGGAATAGTCACTCCCAAAGTGCGGATTTTGCGGGTGCACTCGCTTCCGAAGGATAGGCAAAGCAGGCGTGCGGACGCGACGCCCGGACGCGGCCGGACGGGGACCAGTCGGCGCTTAACCTTGGGGTATGTGTGCGGATTTTGTCGGGGGCGAAAGGGTCCCGCTTTTTAACATTACGGCGGCCTATACGTTGTTTCGTTGATCGCGACTGTGATGCGGAATTTGCGGATGTTGTTTTGGCCGAGTAGTTCGTGCGACCGAGCGCGTTTTGTTCGTTGCTTTTCGGTGTTCGGTGGGTTTTGTGACCGGTCAAGGGTTTCGCTAAAACGTGGTTTTTGTGACGGGAGGGAGGGGGGATCGGTTCATGTGCTCCGAACGCGCCGCGACGCGCCGTGACTTGGGCCAAAAACGACCCGGTCGGAAACCGGGTCCCGGGCTTCGTCGAGGCGTGGTTTTTGAGAACGGGGGGAGGGGGGGATCGGGTCGCGTGCTCCGAAAGCGCCGCGACGCGCCGTGACTTGGGCCAAAAACGACCCGGTCGGAAACCGGGTCCCGGGCTTCGTCGAGGCGTGGTCCCGATCGGGACAAACTCTTCCGGAAAATGTCCGGTGGAATGTTGAGAGTGTCGATGGACGACGTTCGAGTTTATATCGTAAGTAAGTAAGTATCTGACAAAACTTGCACAGAATTTTGTCAACATTTGATAAATTTCCACAGAATTTAACGTTGTTTTGCTAAAACCTGCGGAAACGTGTCTAGTCGGGCAGAAACGTCTCGTAAAATGTTGCTGAAATTCCGTGGAAATTTGTCAAAAATTGACAAAAGTTGGTGACCGACCCACATCGCGTTGCGGCGCGGTCGGAGCACGCGACCCGATCCCCCCCCCCCCCCTCCCCCCGTCCCCAAAAAACCACGCCTCGAGGAACCCCGAGGTTCGGTTTCCGACCGGGTCGCCTCTTGATCCGACTCGGGGCGCGTCACGGCGCGGTCGGAGGACGGCCCTCGCCCCCAAAAACCACACTCCGGGTCACGTGGTCTCGCACTCGACTTTTTCAGTTTTCCCGTTTTCGGCCCGTTACGGCCAAGGACCGTAACGGGTCGAAAACGGGCCGCAACGGGTCGAAAACGGCCGCAACGGGTCGAAAACGGCCCGCACGGGCCGTTAACGGGCCGTCGACGATCCCGTCACGATCCCGCAACGGCCCGCACGGGCCGTTAACGGGCCGCTGACGGTCCCGTCACGATCCCGCAACGGCCCGCACGGGCCGTTAACGGGCCGTCGACGATCCCGTCACGATCCCGCAACGGCCCGCACGGGCCGTTAACGGGCCGCTGACGGTCCCGTCACGATCCCGCAACGGCCCGCACGGGCCGTTAACGGGCCGTCGACGATCCCGTCACGATCCCGCAACGGCCCGCACGGGCCGTTAACGGGCCGCTGACGGTCCCGTCACGATCCCGCAACGGCCCGCACGGGCCGTTAACGGGCCGTCGACGGTCCCGTCACGATCCCGCAACGGCCCGCACGGGCCGTTAACGGCCCGTTAACGGCCCGTTAACGGCCCGTTAACGGGGCAAAACCGAAAACAGGATTCGAGATTAATGTCTATGAATGTTGTACGCGTTTTCACGTACGTGTTGTCGGTTGTTGATTTTTTCGATTCACGCCGTAACGGCCCGTTAACGGCCCGTTAACGGCCCGTCAACGGCCCGTCAACGGCCCGCAACGGCCCGCACGGGCCGTTAACGGGCCGTCGACGATCCCGTCACGATCCCGCAACGGCCCGCACGGGCCGTTAACGGGCCGCTGACGGTCCCGTCACGATCCCGTCACGGCCTTCGTTCCCGGACTTCGGCTCGCCGACGGCCCGTACGACCTCACGCGGGCCGTTAACGGGCCGTTAACGGCCCGTTAACGGCCCGTTAACGGCGTAAAACCAAAAACAGGATTCGAGATTAATGTCTATGAATGTTGTACGCGTTTTCATGTACGTGTTGTCGGTTGTTGATTTTTTCGATTCACGCCGTAACGGCCCGTTAACGGCCCGTTAACGGCCCGTCAACGGCCCGTCAACGGCCCGCAACGGCCCGCACGGGCCGTTAACGGGCCGTCGACGATCCCGTCACGATCCCGCAACGGCCCGCACGGGCCGTTAACGGGCCGCTGACGGTCCCGTCACGATCCCGCAACGGCCCGCACGGGCCGTTAACGGGCCGTCGACGATCCCGTCACGATCCCGCAACGGCCCGCACGGGCCGTTAACGGGCCGCTGACGGTCCCGTCACGATCCCGCAACGGCCCGCACGGGCCGTTAACGGGCCGTCGACGGTCCCGTCACGATCCCGCAACGGCCCGCACGGGCCGTTAACGGCCCGTTAACGGCCCGTTAACGGCCCGTTAACGGGGCAAAACCGAAAACAGGATTCGAGATTAATGTCTATGAATGTTGTACGCGTTTTCATGTACGTGTTGTCGGTTGTTGATTTTTTCGATTCACGCCGTAACGGCCCGTTAACGGCCCGTTAACGGCCCGTCAACGGCCCGTCAACGGCCCGCAACGGCCCGCACGGGCCGTTAACGGGCCGTCGACGATCCCGTCACGATCCCGCAACGGCCCGCACGGGCCGTTAACGGGCCGCCGACGGTCCCGTCACGGTCCCGTCACGGCGCGTGCGGGCCGTTAACGGGCCGCCGACAGTCCCGTCACGATCCCGTCACGGCCTTCGTTCCCGGACTTCGGCTCGCCGACGGCCCGTACGACCTCACGCGGGCCGTTAACGGGCCGTTAACGGGCCGTTAACGGCCCGTTAACGGCCCGTTAACGGCGTAAAACCAAAAACAGGATTCGAGATTAATGTCTATGAATGTTGTACGCGTTTTCACGTACGTGTTGTCGGTTGTTGATTTTTTCGATTTACGCCGTTAACGGCCCGTTAACGGCCCGTTAACGGCCCGTCAACGGCCCGCATGGAGTCGTACGGGCCGTTAACGGGCCGCCGACGGTCCCGTCACGGTCCCGTCACGGCGCGTGCGGGCCGTTAACGGGCCGCCAACGGTCCCGTCACGATCCCGTCACGGCCCGTGCGGGCCGTTAACGGGCCGCCGACGGTCCCGTCACGATCCCGTAACGGCCCGTTACGGCCAAGGGCCGTAACGGGATAACTGAGAGAGTCGGGTGCGAGACCACGTGACCCGGAGTGTGGTTTTTGGGGGCGAGGGCCGTCCTCCGACCGCGCCGTGACGCGCCCCGGGTCGGATCAAGAGGCGACCCGGTCGGAAACCGAACCTCGGGGTTCCTCGGGGCGTGGTTTTTTGGGGACGGGGGGAGGGGGGGATTGGGTCGCGTGCTCCGACCGCGCCGCAACGCGCCGTGGGTCGGTCACCAACCTTTGTCAATATTTTATAAATTTCCACGGAATTTCAACAATGTTTTACATAAGTCCGTCAAATCGGGCAGAAATATCCCGTACAATGTCGCTGCAATTCTGTGGAAATTTATCAGATATTGACAAAATTCGGTGACGGGCGGAAGGGCGATTCCCGGGCGGAAGAGAGAGAGAGAGAGAGAAAGGGGGGACGGCCGGCGCCTACGCCGACGGGGCGCGGAGGGCGAGTGCACTGTTCACGCATGTGGGCGCGTGTGGACGCTCGATTTACTGGCGCGTTGGACAAGTCAAAAAAAATTTCCCAATGTCTGACAAAAATTCCATCGAATCACGGCAATATTTGACAACACTTGCACAGATTTTTAGCAACATTCACCGGCGAGGTCGTTGATGAACTCGCTTTACCCCGATGAATCTCGCGCGACAACAACCCTGCGAAAATACCAAATCTCGTACGAATAATAAACACGGCGCAAACCGCACAAAAATCCACGACATAAAATCGAATGTCGTCTATCGGCACTCTCAGCATTCCCCCGGACATTTTCCGGAAGAGTTTGGTCCGGCCGGAATCCGAGGAATAGTCACTCCCAAAGTGCGGATTTTGCGGGTGCACTCGCTTCCGAAGGTTAAGTACTTCAGTCAACGCACTGTACAAGGTTTCTTGTACTTCCTCCCCCTCCTTTTCTTCAGAACATTCTTTAGAATTTTCTGAAAAATAGGAGCGCACACTAGCCAAATATTCTCGTTTCTCTGGGGCACGATTTAAAGAAACAGAAGGATTTCCGTCCCACTCAGGCCAATATTGTTTAATTTCAACAGGTTCCACATGGTCACGAAGAGGAATGTCTTCCTCTGTTAGCGGGGCTCTAGAAAGTGCATCTGCAACTTGGTTAGCAGCACCTTTTCGAAAAACAATTTTAAAATTTCCACATTGGATTCTTAAGGCCCAACGGCCAAATTTCCCAGATGGTTCAGGCGTTCGCATCAACCATTTCAGTGCTTCTGCATCTGACTCTAAAGTGAATGTACCATATTCGAGATATGGTTTAAATCGATCAATAGCCCACACGACTGCGAGACATTCGAGTTCCGGCGTTGTATAACGCTTCTCTGCTCCACGTAAAACTCTGCTTGCATAAGCTACAGGTCTGGGTACAGAAATGTTTTTCTGCTTCTTTTCATCGAATATATCGACGTCTTGGCAAAGGACAGCTCCTAAGCCTTCATGTGAAGCGTCAGTCATGACAACAAATGGCAAAGTCATATCTGGTTTGTGTAGACAATTGTCACCACAAAGTAGCTCTTTAATTTTATTAAAAGCTTCTGTCTGCTCATCTCCCCATTCAAATGGAGTTTTCTCATTCATCATACGTGTGTATGGTGCGGCAATAGTTCCGTGATTTGGAACAAACTTCCTGAAGAAGTTAGTCATGCCGTGAAAGCGCTGAATGTCTTTAGCACACGTGGGGGTGGGAAATTTCATGATCGCCGATATTTTATCGGGATCACCGAAGAGACCTTCGGGTTTAATCCAGTGGCCCAAGAATTTTAATTCTGTACGCCCAAAACGAGATTTCGCTTTATTTATTGTCATGTTGGCTTGGTTAAGCCTTTCCAAAACATCTCGAACATGTTTGAGATGATCATCCCAATTATCTGAATATACAATTACGTCATCCAAATAAACTAACGCGTAGTCTTGCAAAGCTGAGCCTAAAATGCCTTCCATCAGACGCTGGAAAGTACAAGGCGCATTGCAAAGGCCGAACGGCATTCGCACAAATTGATAAGGGCCGTTTGGCGTATAAAACGCCGTCTTTGGTCGATCTTCTTTACACATCTCGACTTGGTAGTAACCTTTAACAAGGTCAATAGACGTAAAATACTTTGCCGGACCAGTATTATGCAACAAAAGGTCAATACTTGGCATTTGTATTACTTCGACTTCAGTGATGGCATTTAGCCACCGGTAGTCAATGCACATCCTATACGAGCCGTCAGGCTTCGCAACAATGACGGGATGACTTATGAAGGGCCCTTTGGCCTTTTCAATGAGTCCATCCTGTTCCAATTCTGCAGCTAGTTTGGTCATAATGGCTCTCTTGGCCGGGTTATACATTCTATACTGCATTTTGGGCAATGAATGCCCTTCTTTGAACTTAATACGATGTTGGGTTACGTTGGTGCACCCAACTTGATCACGAAATACATTCGGTATCGAGTTAACCACTTCGCGAAGTGCTAGTCTTTGTTCTGGAGTGCAGTCGCTCTCCTCAACTAATTTTTTATCCCAAGTCAACACAGGAGTGTCTGTTAACTCAATTGAGTTGAGAGTGGACGACAGTCCTAAATAATCGAAAGTAATTCGATTTAACGGGGCGAGGGCCAAATTGGCTTCTTCCGATTCATAAGGAGCGGACCAATTAGGTTTATCTGCACAAGAGAACTCTTGTAAATGTGGATGCGGACTAATTTTCTGTCTGCGCATGAAATTGTGACCAAGTATCAAGCCACAAACTCGTTTTGCTAAAACGATGAAATTCATTGGTGTAAATTCATCAGCCCATTGTACGCACAAAGTTATTTGTCCGACAGGCTTGTGTGCTACGCCTACAGCGTTAACCAACATATTTCTGGGGGCCTCTTGCAAAAATTCTGGCAAAGCCTGAGTTTCAGACAAGAGTTGTTCCCCGATGTAACATTGAGATGCTCCTGTATCCATGAGCGCGTTGTAGGTGAGCCCACCAATTGTGATCTTCATTCGAGGATCATCTTTATTATTACCTAAAGTAATATTGTGCAAATTATTACCACCTATGACTCGATTGAGTCGGCGGAGTCTACAGAATTTCTTCGTGTAGCACTTGTGTGGAAATAATGTCAGATTTTTTAATTGTTCTGTCATTTCTTGCAGATTTTCCTCTACTCCGCCACTATGACTAGTGGCTACTTCAAGACAAGTTGTGTCTACATCCATAAATAAAGATTCCGACGTAGCATAAGCCACTTCTGGGGGATGGAATAAACCTTCGTCCCCCGGATCTAGTTTTTTGAACTAGTCGCACTTGAATCTGTCGATTCGGGCTTGATCAAAGTTTTGACCATTTCTGCCAACGAGTTGGTCAGCGAAGTTTGTAACTTATTTTCAAAAGTATTTAATTTCGCATCAAGTTTAGCATCTAGTGTTGCATCCAACACTTCTTGAGTTATCCATCTGTTATTAGGACGTTTAGAAGTAGGATCCACAGTCGGGGAATCCGGCGTACTTCGTTTTTGCAACTCTTCAGAGTTGAAATTTGCACGTGGTTTTAAATCTGGACATTCTCGACGCATGTGTCCTGGTTTCTTACAGTGGTAACAAACTAATTGACCACGTCTGGTCTGATCCACTACTCCATTTATTAAATAGACAGCTTCACATTCTTCGGGTAACTCTTCATCACAAATATTAAGTTGTTCTTGTGAATCCAAAGTTAAAGATTTAGCATTTGTCTTCGACTGAGGACGTGTGTCCGTTTTTCGAGGTGGGAAAACGACTGGATTGGAAATATTTTCCCTTGCTCCATTAGCTGTACGACTGTACAAGCCTTTATTTTTAGTTATAACGGTATAAATCTCTGTCAGAGGTAAATCCGCTATGCCTTGCGTATGCAAAAGCAAATCGTTAGCAGGAGTTACACTCCCAATAAAAAGACAACCGGCTCCTTTTGCATCAAGACTGTCTTGTAATATCCATAACTGGTAATATTTGTGCATAAAGTCGTAAAGACTTTCTGTTTCCAGTTGTTTCAACTTAGTTAGTTGGTTCGTCCGCTCTTGTCGAGTGGCTACAAACCGTTCTTTGAACGCCTGTTCAAATACTTCCCAAGATATGAAATCTTCTCTCCTTTCATGAAACCAACCATGCGCTTGCTCGGTTAAATAACCGGCCACGCCTTTAACAAGCATGTCATCGAGTGACATGTTTCGCAGAAAAGCGACATTTTTTACAATATTGAGAAAGCGTTCGCTTTCTTCTGCTTTTCCGGAGAAAACAGGGATATCTGGCGGTTTCAAACAGTTAGTTTGAGGGACCGAGGCGGAACTTTTTCCTGCCTGCATCAACTTGTGCATGGTTGTGGCAATTGACGCGAGGTCATCAGCCGTCATTCCAAAGCTACTGGGGGGGCGCGAATTGTCATTTGACGATCCGCCATTGTTTGGTTGACTCGAGTTATTTTGACTTGAGCCACCACCATTAGGGTTGAAATTATTCGACCCTCCTTGATTCGGTCTACTGGGGTTACCAAAATTCGAATGGTTATTCGAATTACCTTGGTTTCCAAAATTCGAATGATTATTCGAATTATCTCGATTGTTAAAATTCGGGCGATTGTTCGAACTTTCTTGATTACCAAAATTCGGACGATTGTTCGAATTACCTGACGTACCCCGATTCAAATAGTTATTTGAATTTTCTGGAGTTCCAGTAGAAGGATTATTTGGGTTATTCGAGTTCGGAGGAACTGGGTGACCCCTTTGCATATTAGGTGCTGGACTAGAATTGTTTGCAAATCTAGAATTTGGGTCAAAACGATGGTTTGGACCTCTTGTCGCACCTGAATTTGGGTTCAAATTTCCGACGAGATTCGGACAACTATTTGATCCGTTTGGAAAACTTGGATTAGGGTTGGCCATGTTAGGCGGACCCAAATTCGCTCTGTGGAACGTATTCTCAAAGTTCTCTGGATTTGTAAATCCTCTTTGTTGGTTGCGAGCGAAGTTATTCGCTCGTAATCGTTGCTGGAAAGCACGATTAAAATCTCCTGGTGTCAAATTGGACTGATCTTGACGAGGAGGTTGTGCATTTTTATTTCTATATCTAGAAATAGGCGTCGAAGGAGTGGGACTAAAATTATTTAATCTTTGGCTGGCTGGGGAATTAGGTTGCTCCGACGTAGCACGAGGCGCGTGCACAAAATCTAACACTTCGGTCAAAGATCTAAATTGGTTTGGGTTCAAACCGTGATCCTGACAAAATAATAGACCGCCTCGGCCTAAATGAGAACCTTCAGGAATGCATTCCTCTTCTCCAGGCGGAGTAGGTTCACGTGGAGCCCTATTTTCTCCAGATGGTCCGGCTGTTTCATTTGAAACGCCATTATGGACCGCGTGGTTTCCCACTTCTTCAGTTCCATTAGAAACAGGTATAAACCCGGATAGATTCATTCCACCGGTCAAACAAGTTCTTTCCTTACCACGGGTGTTCATGTGATGCTGGTTATTAGTCATAACTAAACTTAAAACTAATAAAATTTCCTAAGTCTGAGAGATAACGATGAAGTTGCAAACGTTCAGGAGGGTCGCAAACGAAGCAGTGGTCACACTATTCGAAAGGAAGTATGGGTACTTCAAAACACCTCTCTGATTGGTCAAGTATCAATGCTAATCTCGCGAGAGTCCAATCTCATCCGAGATTGGTGGAAATCACTAAGTTTGTGGAACCGTAATCTTGACAGATTCCAGTGTTATGACGTAGTCACCAAACAATATGGATACTTCTCAAAGTACTCTAAAATTTTATCAAATTTATTTAATAAAAATGACCATTCCATGAGAATTTTAAAGTATTAAAACCCACAATTTTAATAAAGCGCGTCGAATCGTTTGGATCGACGGCTTCTCTGCACAACCTGGTTGCTAGGCAACACAACAGCGAGAATTCTTCTTCGCTAAAATTCGAATGGCATTCCATTCGTAAAATTCGATTTCAATGACTTGAAATCACGATTTTAACCAACATTTTAATGTAGATCAAGCTTGTAAAATAAGGTAAACCATTTGAAATAAAATATGAATTTTAATTCCTTCAGAAAATGTCAATTTTCCGTCTAATTTATTTAGGTAAATAAATTTAGGTTCAACTTGAAGTCTCAAGCAAAATACATATAAAAGAATATTCTAAAATTAAAACAACTGTTAAATTGATAGAATTCTTTAAGAATTCCATCAAAAGTCAACTTTTCAAAATTAGGCCCGACCGCGTGGTTTTGTCATATTGTCGACGACAAAATGGCGCTACCCGGGCGGGACCAACTTCAACAAGTTCGGGCAAGATTCTCACTCTCGGGGATAGGCCTTTAGGCCTGACTACGCTGTTGTGACCCGACTGGACCGGGGTCAACGAAGAGTTTCTCTCGTGACCTCGTTTCGGGTGTAAGGGGAGCCGCAAGCGCGTCTCCCTTCCCTCAGTGCATTGACATCTAGTCAATGGACAGGCGTCTGCCCTGAGGGAGTGGGGATGGCTCGTCCACCCCACCATTGGGTGATTCCGGTCACCTGTCAACCTCGCTTTGTGCAAAGGAATGTGCCTTGCACTGAGCGGGCAGAACCAACACAACCATCAAACGAGAAACACACGTAAAACCCGTCGTCCTACAAGATCAGGCCCAAGTAAATATACTGGGATTGACCAAGGACAAAGGACAATTTACCGTGAGTACGTTTGGTCAGTGTCAAACTCCGCAGAGTAACCTGCGAGATAAGATTACCACACTATTTTAGCACACCAGCTAGAAATAGTAAAAACCACTCCAGTTTAGCGAGTTGTGCAGACAAACGGTCGCACAAGCCTAAACTGCAGTAAAACCACGACGAGCGTTCCCGCCGCTGTGTGACCGCCGGGAGCCAGAAGAGTCCGCCGCTGTGTGATCGCCGGACACCACACAAAAACCTAGACAACAGACCGAAGTAAGCCTTTTAACTAAGCATTCACTCGCGCCCGACCAGCGTGAGCCCGAAGGACCAGCCAGAGACGAGCCGAGGACGCCATATTGCCACGCCGGCCCAAGACGACATCACGTTGCTACAACGAGGACGCCATCTTGGACACGCACGAGACAACAGACGACCTCGCCGATTCCAGCCAGCTTTCATCTTACCTTTGCCTTTCCATTTCCCATCACCCATTCCGATTTACATTTTACTTACCCTTTATAGATATATATATAAGATATATCTGTACATTGCCCCGCAGAATAAATCTATATTATATTTTACCTTTTATATCTGTGTAATCATTTCTTTGGGTAAACCGCTTGAGCAAAGCGGTAGTGAGTTAGTCGAATTAAGTAATCAACCCACGAGTTAGCGACGGTTAGAGTTGAGCGCGACACGTGGGGGCCTGTCCGGGATCAAGTTGAATAACTGATTCTAACCTGTGATTACATCATACCCAAAGCAAGAAATGGCAGATAATACCCGAGTAACAGATTCCGACTCCGACGCAAACAAGAGAGCCGGCAGTCGTAAAGGCGCCGACTATCACTTGCGATCTGGAGGTCCCTTACCCAAAGCCTCAGCGCACGAAGCGAGGCAAAAACGGCGTAAGCCTAAACCCGATCGTAGAAGCGCATCAGAGGCATCGCACCCGTCTCGCGCCGAGACGAGGCAGCGATTGGACGAGACAGAGCGGGGTGAAGAGCAATCTCACTCCAAACTGCCGCGTTCTAACCGTGACGACGAGACGAGCGGAAACGAGGTTTTATCCCGTAACCAATCGCCTCGTCTAACGCACGACACCGAGGTGGGCAGTCCGAAAGCAGCGTCTCCGATACAAAAGACGGCCTCAAATACGACCGCTAATTCGGCACTAGACACGCCAATTACGCACAGTCGACCAGCCTCGGTAGTGTCTGAAGGGCACAAGTCCAACTCGTCCTCTGTCAAGCGTGTTTCGAGCCAGCCTTACAGCGTCTCGGGCACCTTGATTGATGCGATGCAGTTGGCACAAGCGGAGGGAGTGAGATACACCCTTCCGACGGGAAAGATTACAGTGTACGAAACGTTACAAATCGTACGTGCAGCTTTAAAAGCGCACAGTGTATCCCCACAAATCACCATTGTTGAAGGTGCACACGCTCAACAATTGGTTGATTCCGCTCAATTTGAAGCGGATGCAGAGAATGAGGCTCGACAAGCCATTCGCGAGAGACGGAGGAAGCTGGCGGAAAGAGAAGCGCAAGCTCTCGAGTACGGCAGAACCCAGCCCAATCCGACTACTCCCGAGGAGGTAGAAATAGTTGACCGAGCCCTGAGAGCACATCGATATGCTTTCCACTCGCAACAAGAAGCAGAGCGAGCATTTATGGCCAGATTGCGACGAGATGACCCGAAATCCGTTCGCAAACCAGAGATCAGTTCATCCGAGCTGTCCGACGAGAGCCTAGAGGGAGACCCAAAGCGCACGCCGAAGGCCAAACCCAAACCCCAGCCGGAGAGGGCAACACCAGCTACTCCGCGCAAGAGAGATGCGTCGGCCAGAGAACAACAAACTCGGCCCCGCATGCAAGCTCTCGATTCAGCCACAAATAATGCGATAACGCGATTAATCAACGCTAATAATGCTAGGCGAAATGAAGAGCAAGCTCTCACAAGTCAACAGCATGATAATCCACAAGGGACTGAGTGGCAACAACCAGTGCCCATCCTTAAAGACGACGAGTCGTCAAGGAGACAATCGCATGATCGCACCTCTTCGCGAGAAGAAGGCAAACGCGATGAAAGACCGAAATATTTTCACTATGGAAATAGTGATTCGTCGTCAGATGGACTGGAGTCAAATGCACCCAGTCATCACGATTCGGAGAGAGGTTCCGGAGAAAGACGAAGGGAAAGAGAACGCGATGAACGCAGGGAAAGGGAACGTGACGACCGTCGTAGGGGCCGGAAAGAGTCAAACTCTTCACGGCGCAACCCGCCACGCCGCTCACCGTCTCCCGACCCCAGCTCCGACCCCTCATCCAACGACGACAGACGAAAGGATAAATCAAGTAATCGCCGGAAGAGATCCAACTCTCCGCGCGATAGAGAGAAACGACGTCGATCGGAAAATAGCGACCACCGACGGGAGGAGTTTCAGGACCTTCCCCGACAAAGCGCGTTTACCGATTCGACGGGTCGGCAGTATACGATGGGAGAGCTTGGAAGAGCACTACTTGGCTCGTTAAAAGCCGAGGGAATCGATCTGAGCAAACGAAACGATCGTAATCGTAGCACTGGTGACCGCGTAAAGAAAAAATACGCTGTCTCCCGACGTGACACCATGAGTGTTACCGGGAATATTAGGTGGCAATTTTATATTCAGAACCGTTTCGACGGGTCATGGAAAGCGGGAGATCGCTTCCTTGACGAAGTAATTCGAATTAAGACTGCCACTAAAGCCACCGTAGGAGACATGCTCACCCACGGTATTGTCGAGCTAATGACAGGCTCGGCACGTGAGTGGTACCAAGGATTGAAAGGCGTCAATTGGGACGACTTTTTAATGAGATTCGACCTGCGCTACGGCGAGACACCCGAAGAGGTGAGCCGAAAGATGCGAGGTCTTCGCCAGATGCCTGGTGAAACCATAATGGATTACGACATTCGCGCCAGATTGTTGTTCGAAAAGGCCCCGATGGAATTTCATGCCACGGGATTCAACCTTTTCTTTCTCGGCGGTTTGTCGGAGTACTCGCAACGGGTGCTACTTGAAGAAAGGGCACCGACAGGAGGCAGCTACGAGGAGATGAGCGCCTTCCTGTTCGAGAACACGATAGATATCGAGAAGAGATATTATTCCGCTTTACCAGAAGCGGAGAAAGCAGCAACCGCTAAACGTCTCAAGTTGAGTGCGGAAAGATATGGGGCGACAGATAAGATTATGCGCCCTACTGAATATCTTAGCGGTATAATGGAGCTGGCAGAAGCTAGCGTTGGTTTACAAATAAAAAATAAACTGACATCCACGCTGCCTTCCAACCCTTTGGCCGCCCCTAAAAAGGCACCGACAGCGTCAGCCATGCAAGCGACACTGGAGGAGGTCAAGGAGGGGGAGGAAGCCGGACAAAATGCCGGAAAATCAGACGAAAAAGAAGAAAAAGACGATTATTCGACGGACGAAGAAATACGAAGCTATCGCGATACCTTATCAACGGGTTGCGATGAGGAAGGACCGCTAGTACATCTCATCCATCGAGATAGAGCGGTAGAAGAATTTCGCGCCAGGTTAAAACCAAATGCCGGCCGAATTCCGAAGTATTTTCGAAAAAATTACACGCCACCGTCGAAAGCAGACCCTGAAAAGAAAAAATCGACTGAAGCCCCAAGAGACAAATCAAATATTCGTTGTTTCAAGTGTAACCAACCGGGTCACTATTCCAATGAGTGCCCAAGAACAGCGAAAGAAGACGCTAAATTTGACGCAATAATGAAGCAGATGGCAGAGATTAAACTCGCCATGGCAAAAAACGAGTCAAAAAACGAGTCAGCGCAGGCGGCGAAGAAATAACTTCTCGACCGTCTGCGCCATTCATGAAGAAGAAGGGGTTTAACAAAGGGTTCGATAAGCCGCCACCAGTCAAAGAAATGGGTAGTGACATAGCTAACGCCCAAATTCAAGACAGGGCCAACAACGCTTTGCAGGTAATTACCGCAAACGCTGAGGCTGAGGCGGAAGAACCGAACCTACTGCTTGAAGAATTACCTCAAGTAGTCGAAGACACAGAAGAATTTCGTGTTTTCATGTGCAACGTGGCGGTCGAATACACCAACCGCCTATGCATGTTGCCCATGACAATAGAACGTGAAAAAATTATGGGACTACTAGACTCGGGAGCAGATCGCTCGTTCGTTTCCGAAGACATAGTAGCATCATTGGGTCTCACCGATAAGATAAAAGGCGTTAATAAAAATATACGTCTAAAAACCGCCAACGGAATGGCGCGTCCAAAAGGAGTTATATTATTGACCATGGAGTGGCTCGGAGGGGTAGAACAGCACCCTTTCCTGGTCCTGCCCACATGCGACAGAATTTTTCTGTTGGGCTTAGACCTCATGGCGTCAATGGAAATACAACCAAATCCAATAACGAAATCTTGGAATTATATCAGAAATGATAAGGAAAGACCCGCAATTGTCGTGCCACCAGCTCTTGTAAAAGAAGCGGCCGACAAGACACAGTGGGAGAAAGGCCTAAAGAAATTCGTTCAAGACTACGATTTTAAAGCATTCGTAACAGAATTGCAACGGGACAATGTAGTGGAAACACTTGTCGCCGACGCCGCTTTAGAATTAAACGAAGCGGCAGCCCTACGAAGGGTCCTACTTAAATATGAGGGGATCCTGTCGAAAAAACCGGGCCGAACGAATAGGGCTATTCACGAAATTAAATTGACGGATAATAAACCTATACGAGTTGCGTATAAGGGAATGAACCCGCAAAAACGTGAAATAGTGCAAAAAATGTGCCAAGAAATGCTAGACAGTGGCATTGTCTCCGAGGCCCAGGGAGAATACGCGACGCGAGTTGTGCTCGTGATGCGCCCGGGCTCGGACCCACGCCTATGCATTGATTACCGCCCATTAAACGCGGTGACAGAAATAGATCCCATACAGATGCCGTCTATCGAATCCATTTTGAGAGAGCTTAGCCCCTTTTCTTGGGTTACGACGATGGATCTGTCGAAGGGATACTGGCAAGTTGAGATGAGGCCAGAGGATAAGATAAAAACAGCATTTTACTCGCCAATTGGACGGTTGATGTTCAACGTCATGCCATTTGGTTTAGTGAATGCTCCCAGTACCTTTCAGAGGCTAATCGAAAGCGTATTGGGTGATATCCTGCATCAGTTTGTATGGGCATACCTAGATGACATAGTTATTGCCTCCAAAACATTCGAAGAGCACATTGAGCACATCGACCAAGTGCTCACCCGGCTGGCAAAAGCTGGGTTACACGTGCATCCGGGCAAGAGCAAGTTCTGTCGAAAGGAGCTTGCCTTCCTGGGTTATCGCATTGGAGTCAATGGTTTAGCTATTGGCCCCGAAAAAATCGATGCGATTAATCGTTTCCCACCACCCGAGGACGTTAAAGGTGTCCAACGGTTTATGGGAATGATAAACTTCTTCGGCAGGTTGCTACCGGGTCTAGCTGAAGTGGCAGCCCCAGTTACCGACCTCCTGAAGAATGAAAACGAATTTGTATGGTCAAATGAGTGCAACATCGCATTTAATGCAATAAAGAGGATGCTGACGGAAGTCGGCGTAATGCCTCTACCCGACTTAAACCGGCCGTTCATATTACACACGGACGCCAGCAGAGTTGGGTTAGGAGCGGCGTTGCTCCAAACACACGTGCGCGACGGAGTCGAACAAGACCTGCCGTGCATGTTTATAAGTCGCAAACTCCAAGGCGCTGAAAAGAATTACAATGCCACCGAGTTGGAGTGTTTGGCCGTTGTGTGGGCCATAAGGAAATTCAGAGATTATCTCGAATATACCAAATTTGTGGTCCACACAGATCATCAAGCGTTACAATGGCTGATGAAATTAAAAGAGCCAGCCGGTCGACTAGCCAGATGGCAGTTAGAACTGATGGCATGCGACTTGACCATTCAATACAAGCCCGGCAAATATAACGTCGTGGCTGACGCTCTGTCACGGGCACCAGTGTCAGATCCAATCGACGCTGACGATGATGGCGAGGATGACTCCCGCATCATTTATTGCCCTACGAGTTGTCACCGTTGGGATTTAAGGAAGATGAATGAAATTCCCACCGCGTCTCCGGCAGACGTAAAATTCTGTGGATTCTGGACGCGGTTATACCAACCAGCTGCTGACAATTACCCAAACGCAAAGAAGGAATTTAAGCTAGAGCGGAGAATAAATGACCCGCTTCTAAGCGCCTTCCACGCTCGTGTCGGCAAGCAAATGAAAAGCAATCCCCCAACAAGGGAGGAAATAATTGTGCAACAAAAATTAGACAAAAAATGTCAGGACAGAGCTAGATTCGTACTGACAGGAAAATATCCGCCCGACTTAACCAGAAGGCAGAAGCGTCGTTATGCGCACGAATCCATAGATTACCTATTGGATGACGGCCTTTTGGTGAAGCATCACCCAAATCACCAAGATGACTTGAGTGAATCGGACACCGCAGTAAAGGTAGTAATACCTGCTTCCTTAATCGGTCGCGTGCTGTGGTTGTTACACGGGCACCCGCTTGCGAGCCATGCGGGAGTAAGCAGAACACTCTATCGTGCTACACAGCTTTTTCACTGGACAGGGATGAAAAAAGATATCGCTCTTTTTGTCCACCAATGTCAGCGATGTCAAGCGTGTAAGCCGAGGAGAAAATCACCATTCGAAACTATCTTCTTAGGGCCTTACGCGCCTTTTGATTGTTTAAGTGTCGATGTGATGGGCCCAAAACCCGTTACGGGAAATAAAAATGCGTACATTATCGTAATAATGGACGTGGCGACTCGTTGGCCCGAGTTGTACGCCGTCGCTAGACCTTCAGCAGAGAAAATCGTTGAATGTATCTACGACGTGGCGTTACGTTACGGATTTCCACGTAAAATAATATCCGATAACGGACCCCAATTTATCTCGAAAATTTGGGGTAAGTTTTGTGAGAAATTCGGGATTGTGGCGTCACATACTTCGACCTACAATCCCAGAACAAATCCCGTTGAGCGACTCAACAGGGACATTAAATATGCACTAAGCATATTCACTGACATCCACAATAGGTGGGATGAATACTTGAGGGAGATCGCGTTCAGCATACGAACAACAGTCTCGAGGACGAGAGATTTTTCTCCGGCCTACCTCAACTTCGCCCGAGAGCTACGAGTGCCTTGGGACCCACGAGTGGCAGAGTCGGTAAATGTGGTGGACCCAGAGAAACCACATGAGTATGTGTATAAATTGGAGCAAACAATTTCGAGCACATACAAACATATGATGGCGCACATTTTTAACATGCGCGACCGCATTTTACAAGATAAAAGCGGTGGAAAATTTGTGAATTTCGAGAACAATGATTTAGTGTGGAAGGACACACACATCCTCTCAAATGCAGCGAGAGGAATCACCGCCAGCTTGGCCGACAAGAGAGATGGTCCGTATGTAATCATCGGCAAGCATGGCGGTAACGCGTATAAATTACGCAAGCTCGAGGACAACACCGAGCAAAAGTCGATCCAGGTACGAGAGTTAACTCCGTACATTCCGGAATTCCCGCAAGAAATGTGGGCCAAGGGCCAAGTCAAGTCTAAAACTGACGGCCAAATCGTCGATATGTTCGCTGGCGAGTCGGAACAAGCACCGCCAAGTGACAACGAGGAGTATTTCGACGCCCCTTCACCTCCGGTAAACGAGATAGTTGAATCCGTTCCGGATCCAATTTTGGTCGGGGGGGAAACAGGAGAAACTCCTGAAACAAACACAAAAAACACGGATAAAAAAGAAAACAATAATGAGGAGGTACAGACACAAAAAACAACAAAAAATATCGTACCTGCCTCGATCCGTAACCTGCGACCAAAAAGAGATAATCCGTTTATAAAAGGCGGAAAGGTCGTAGGAAAGAAATAAAATAAATTACGAGTCGATGGCGGCACTAAAAATAAATTCTAATCGACCGATAGTGCAAGCCATCACGTTGCGAGACTCGAAGAAAATTCCGCTAAGTCCAACAAAGCGGATATCGGTCGAATTCACGTCACAAGATGGCGTGGAAGCGCGGGACCCGTAGCAAAATTATCGGCACGGGTCGGATACCGCGTGCAAAAGACCCCGTAGCAGCAATCGCGCACGGGAGTGAGAACAAAGGAGACCCGTAGCGTAACATGCGCACGGGTAGGTGCGCACTAGTCTCAAACACCCGGGTTCTGGAGTATATTACCCAGAATCCATCGCGATTACCTCGTGTTCACACGAACTTCCGCTTTTCACAGCTGATCGCTGCATTCGTGCGTGATCCTCGTTTTTAACGTTTTTATCGAGTTTTTTGAGATAGTTTTATCATCCTTTTTTCAATCGTGATTGAGCTTTTTGTGCGCGCTCCTCGCCATGGACGAGGAAGAGAACGACGTGCTGGCCATAGAGCACGAGGACGAGGAAAACTGGGACCGCGATGTAAACCAAGTCCATCCCGATCAGGTAGAAGTCGGCATCGGCACATGAGAATTATTTCCGTGCTGCTGAAAGAGAAACTTTGTTGACTAATACCTGACATGAGTGCTTTGCACTCGAAATAGTGTATAATTAATTATTAACCGCGATCGCTCACACGATCGTATTTTTTCCTTGTTAATTTGTTTTCGGGGTGCGAGCGCAGACTTCACGTCGCCTCGCGTCTCGAAAATTCCTCATGACTTGAGTCACGAGCGAGACAATGGGCTCGAGCCATAAATAATTTTATGACA
The DNA here is from genome assembly GCA_949358305.1 of Strigamia acuminata. Lineage (NCBI taxonomy): Eukaryota > Metazoa > Arthropoda > Chilopoda > Geophilomorpha > Linotaeniidae > Strigamia > Strigamia acuminata. The sequence goes on from OX442314.1 coordinate 57,644,505, forward strand.
AGGGGAGAATATTCTGTAAAAGAATATTTTTCTCCACAAGTAATTTGACGCATCAAATTGATGCAACTTAACATTCGTACGATGAATTTTTCGGTGTGTTGGATGAATTTAATTTGACTTTAACTTTTTTAAAAAAAAAAATTAGACAAAGTCCGACTTCGGAATAATTCTTTATTAGGTTTATTTATTTAATAAAATTTCGACAAGCACATTTATTGTGCAATTTTAGTAATAATTTACACCCGACGAATTCTTTTTTACGAATGACTGATAATTATTAATTTAATTATTAGTAATGTCCTAATTAATGTTAGAATTAATTTGAAGTAAAATCTGATGAAAAGAATCCAGATTAAAGGCTCGATTCCGTCTCGCTGTGCGTTTTGGACATGAGACAGATTTTTACGTGATGACTTCTCTTTTTCTATCCGACGAGGGACAATTCGTCCTACGTTTGCACCGATAGACAGGAATCGGTCTCGACGGACGGCTGCACGTATCGGCAACGTCCCTCGAAACCAACCATTTATCTACGTATTTAATATTAACTTTTTATTAATCGTTTATTTCTCCACCCTTCCAGATGGCATTACGTAGAACATGGGGACCATTAGACCCCGCTTGCATCACTCGTGGCGGGATATTTCGAGGCGCGCTGCCCGATTTTTACCGACGATGTTTCGGCGAAGACGCCGACCCTTGGCGCCTGCGAATACTACATTCCCGATGCATCGCCCGACGTTGGGTACGAGACTGCACGCTCCTGGATACGTTCCCGGAGGGAATGCGCGAAGGCATCGCCACAGAGTTAGCTCGTGACGATGACCCGAAATCGCCAATTTTCCACCCCGGATTGTCAAGTCAATACACTGGCAACCCGGCGGAGGAACACGTGCTGCATGCGTGGCGAGCAGCCGAGACAGAAGAGGCCCGTGAGGCCATCTATCAGCATTATAGACAACAGCTGGTGGATACCGCTGCGGCAGTGGCCGAGCGCATCCTCCAAAACGAGGGGATGACCGCGGATGATATTCATCTGTGGTTTGAGAGGCTACGATTGGGAGAGAGTACGCCCCAGTGGAGACCTCGGATGGGAATTTTAACGTCCCAAGCCGAGATGTGGCAGCTCCACTACCTGGGGATTTTGGGGCCCAAGAGCAGCTACCCGCGGAAGCGCAAGCGCTCCAAAGGCGCCGGGGACAGCCAGTCGCGTTCCCCAGCGACAACCAAGAAGCAGCGTGTCGCTCAAAACACGACTGAAGGCAACGAAGCTGGGCCATCCACTAGTACGGTGCGTGACCCTTCGCAGTATTCCCGACCGCGAATTTTCGTAAACCGTCAGATTAAAGACGGTAAGGAGTACAAGGAGGTTTGGATGTCTGGTGACGAAGAGCGAGTCTCTCGTCCCAGCACTTCTAGACGTCCGCTGACTCATCGCGAGCAGCGGAAAAAAGATCGCAAAGAGCGATACTTCGCGAGGTGCGAAGCTCGGGGCCGTCCCATCCCCGAACCCGCCTACGTCTCCAAGAGAGCGGGTCGACGAAGTGGTAGCCAGTCAGGTGAGCGAAGCGTCCCAGCGGCAGATACGCGGGACCTTCGCGAGATTCTGACTCAGATGAAGCGGACGAAACTGACACGTTTCGATCCCGCGATGAAACACGCCAGGAAGATGGGTGTTGTCACCGACGGGAAGGTGACCCCACACGAGGTGGCAAGGTGGCTCGCAGACTACATAAATTCGCGACCACGACCCGATGGCATGCCAACCGCCATCGTGCAGCCTTCGGGCTCCGGACAACATCTCCCGGCGCCCCAAGTCGCAATGACTGGGGTGCAGACGACGGAGACGCCACCACCGCCGACGCAGCCAACACCACCGCTGCCGACGCCAACGCTGCCGACCAAGACGCAGCCGCCTCCGAACCTGCCGCCGCCGTCGTTGTTAAATTCGAGCGATCCGCCGGATTTGCACACCGACCGCTCAGTCCCTCTCCCCGTTGGACAGAGCATTGCGCAGGAATGTCGAGCCAATTTGACCGGCATTTACAGGCCGAGCCAACCCCGACCCGGTTCCTCGGCCCTGTTTTTCGAGAGGCGAGACGAAGAAGCGCGACTCGCGAGAGAAGCCGCCAACCCGACTATCTCCGAGCTCTCAGCGTTCCGCTTCGTGATGGAAGACCCAAGAGTCTCCGCACCCGCCTTGCGAGGTGTGGATCAGGCCCAGCGATATTTCATCGAATGGGCAACGGCGATGATGAGTAAGCTCTCGTGTGCCTTCACTGCGGATTCGGAGCGATCGAATCCAGTGAATCGTCGCAGCCTACAGCTATCATTGACCAAGGTCATGATGCAGCTGCTAACCCCAGCACTCTTCGGAGAAGGGCGTCAGGCGATGGCCGCATGGTCTGTCGTGGACAGAGAGGGTGTACAGGTTCCCCGTGCACTCCTCGCAGAGTGGAGCTCCATTCTGCCCGACCCTGTGTTGACTCGGTACGAGCTAACCAGGGATGTGGTAAACCCCGAATTTGAGGGGTACAAGTTGCGAAGCACGGCGTTTCGCTATACCTCCGCCACCTGGACAGCGGCGCCTACACAACAACTGCGCGCCTTGACCATCCAGACGGAAGAATCGGCAGAGGATGTAGAAATGGTGATCTCGCCGACGAGCGGAGTTCCGATTCCGCCACCGATGCCTGCGGAGATATCCCCGCAAGGACCCGCCCTGTTCGAAGTGGCGGGTAAGCCAAAGCGCTTACTGTGCCGAACGCCACCCGTCAGGTCCGTCGAGCAAACGAAGCCGACACCGCCCGGGACCCCACCGGCCCGAGCGGCGACAACGACGCAAGCCGTGATTCCCGCGGCCACCCAGAAGCCGAAACCGGCACCGCCTCCACCAGACTATTACGGGCGAATCATCGAAGAGTTTCCCCATCTTTCGATGACAACGGCGACCAGGAGGTTTATCCTCGCACAACGGGATAAAGGCAAATCAGTCTTCATCTGGCTTCACAACCAGATCCGGAAGACTAGAGACCTCATCTTCCACCAGAGGTTGCTGAGAGCCCACCGTGTGCCAGTGACGCCAGCGGAAGCCAATGCCATCCGGCATACGAACACCGGCTTCTCCGCCTACATCCCGAGCGTTTGGTTACACGAGAGGACGCGTGCCCCGCATGAGCCAGTTGACGGCCATGCATTATGCTTCATTACGGAGCATGAGGACCCCCGAGATCGGTCCTCGGCGTTAGTAGGCGATCTACCCGCGCCACCCGGCACTCAACCGCCTGTCCCTGGAGTGAGTTACGCCCAGGTGACGGACTCAGTGTCGGGTCCCCCAGGAAAGAAGTGATCGCTCAGCCCCACGGTCTGAGCTCGGAGGGGGAAGTGTTGTGACCCGACTGGACCGGGGTCAACGAAGAGTTTCTCTCGTGACCTCGTTTCGGGTGTAAGGGGAGCCGCAAGCGCGTCTCCCTTCCCTCAGTGCATTGACATCTAGTCAATGGACAGGCGTCTGCCCTGAGGGAGTGGGGATGGCTCGTCCACCCCACCATTGGGTGATTCCGGTCACCTGTCAACCTCGCTTTGTGCAAAGGAATGTGCCTTGCACTGAGCGGGCAGAACCAACACAACCATCAAACGAGAAACACACGTAAAACCCGTCGTCCTACAAGATCAGGCCCAAGTAAATATACTGGGATTGACCAAGGACAAAGGACAATTTACCGTGAGTACGTTTGGTCAGTGTCAAACTCCGCAGAGTAACCTGCGAGATAAGATTACCACACTATTTTAGCACACCAGCTAGAAATAGTAAAAACCACTCCAGTTTAGCGAGTTGTGCAGACAAACGGTCGCACAAGCCTAAACTGCAGTAAAACCACGACGAGCGTTCCCGCCGCTGTGTGACCGCCGGGAGCCAGAAGAGTCCGCCGCTGTGTGATCGCCGGACACCACACAAAAACCTAGACAACAGACCGAAGTAAGCCTTTTAACTAAGCATTCACTCGCGCCCGACCAGCGTGAGCCCGAAGGACCAGCCAGAGACGAGCCGAGGACGCCATATTGCCACGCCGGCCCAAGACGACATCACGTTGCTACAACGAGGACGCCATCTTGGACACGCACGAGACAACAGACGACCTCGCCGATTCCAGCCAGCTTTCATCTTACCTTTGCCTTTCCATTTCCCATCACCCATTCCGATTTACATTTTACTTACCCTTTATAGATATATATATAAGATATATCTGTACATTGCCCCGCAGAATAAATCTATATTATATTTTACCTTTTATATCTGTGTAATCATTTCTTTGGGTAAACCGCTTGAGCAAAGCGGTAGTGAGTTAGTCGAATTAAGTAATCAACCCACGAGTTAGCGACGGTTAGAGTTGAGCGCGACAACGCGGTAGAAATTATTATTTTGTTAAAACGTATAATTTCCACGGCGGAGAATAAGGAACAAAGTGAGTTACACTTATTATCTTTTTAACAAATTTTAAGACAAAAATAAAATATATTAGACACTTATAAATCTCAAACGAAATTTATTTTACACACAAAAAAATTTACTGCAAAATTACACTACTCGAATTCATCATAGGCACACAAAACTTCAAAATTTATTTTAAATTTAGGCAGCCTATCTCGGTAGAACCTCCACTTGTGACGATTCTACTTTTGGCTGATTTAATAGCCATTTAAGATAGATAATTAATCGGTTTAAACAAGACGTTGCTAGGAGTAGCAACAACCTAACCGAGATAAGCTTACGGAAGTCCGTGTACAAATATGAATCAATGACTGAGCAGAAATAACTTACAGTTTTCTTGGTGTAACATAACATATTTATTACTGAATAATAACAATAACAAAGATGGGTTCTTGACGCGTGTAAACGGGTGGCATCAACTGGTTGAGGATCCGGGCGAAGCCAGAGGAATACGGCTGACTTGCGGCATCGTCACAAATATCGCTACGGAGACGTATTTGGTCCGCAGCTCGAGTATCTAAATATGCGAAGAGTCCTACGCATAAACAGGAATATTCGGCAGAATATTCCATTGTTTCAAATGAATAAAGTGAAGTAATTAAAATAATACAACAAATGAATTGTTATATAAATATTAATTGGGCGGGGACCGTCACGACAATTGAGAGAACGTCGCGGGAGTTGTTGAGACTCCATCCGCCAGCATGCCTTACGACGACAAGATCTCGTGATCAGGCGCCGAGTATTTAATTGTGTGCTTTAACTCGCTATCGGTGGTACCAACCACCAGGTAAACATTTCTATGGACTTACCGGGTTTAAAAGATATTGCCAATACAGGATTACCAAAGCCCGAGTAATTTGTTTAACACGATATATTTATATATCGTTCACGGGTTACTAACCCGGAGGGTACGATGGGGCGGGGACCGTCACGACGGTCGAGAGAACCATCGCGGGAGGATTTGACTCCTCCATCCGCCAGCATGCCTTACGATGACGGGATCAGCGGATCGAGCACCGGGTAAAATATTAATCGGCCACTGCCGTTGGATTACCATTATCCAGGTAGTTGTTTCTCGCAACATCTTTAGATATTACTCACGGGCTACCAACCCGGCGTGTCGCCTGTATATTAGGTCTCTACCGACTTTTAACGAGCGGAAGGACCAATCGTAGAAAGACGGGAACCTGCGTGGGCTGTTTACAACAACCATCCTGCAGCGGACTGTGGCCAGTTAGCCGAGGGACCTATTTTCATTTAGCAAGGTCGTACTGTATACGACCGTTATATTAAGCCACCGTACGAAGTCCTACTGTCCCGTAGAACAGCTGGCTAACGTTACGGGGCCATTTCATGCGAATGCATGTCTATTACCGGAGTTAGCCTTCCCGAAAAGGCCCTACAACAACAATAACAATCTAGTAATGAATACTAATTGTGGAGAGCTGAGGTGGCCTGATGTGTCGATAGAGAAAGTGAGATCAAACGATAACAACAATTCAACTACAGACAGTATATTCATATTCAGTTATCAAGCCAAGCTTTTGGACGTGAGAAACTGATGCTTATATAGTTCTGTAGAACTACTAGATTGGCGACAGCCAATCAGCGTACGAATCGGCGGATTCGCGGGTCACTAGTCCGGACCTAATATATGACTATGTCCAGATGGGCCCAGTTGGGGTCCAGAAGGGTCCAATTGGTTCCCTTCGACAGGTGAGTAAAGTAGATATTGATTCGATAGAATCAACATCATCAAGTAATTAATACTTAATTTATATCGAATAAAATAGTTATATTTTATTCACCGTGTCTAAATAATTATTTATCACATTTTTTAGTCTTTAACCGAGTTTGAAATACGCGCGTTGGTTAAACAGCGCCATCTATGGTGAACATTGATAACTATCGATTTGTAATCATCACAAGATGGTACGTTTTACACTGTACCGAGAATATTTGGACAATTGTATACCATTAAGGCAAAGTGTGGTCTCTTGGGCAACTCACGTTTTTAGACTTCTAAACCTGATGTTTAGAGAGTCTCATGAAACGGTTCTGTCTGTCTGTCTGTCCGTCCGTACGCATCCATATCTCAAAATCTATAGCAGGTGGAGACAAACGGATAACGGCAATAAATTCAGCGTACCTGAATTAGTATCCTAGGAACTTTTCGCAATTTTCCGACCTCCGGTTGAATTAATAAACACGATTTTGTACACTTTTAGCCGTAAAATAATACTATTTCCGTCCGCGCACCGGAAGTTGTAATATTGTACTAGCGCCATCTGGCGGATCCCGTGATTCATGAAATCTTCGTCGCGATTTGTAAAATACTATTTTCTGTATCAAAGCTAGGTTTATAAATTTTGAAACTAGGCTCATTCGATTCCAAATCGAAATCTGCACCAGCCTGTATATATTTTGTTTTTATTTGGTCGAAAAAAAGTAACATTACGATCCACCAAAGTCGGCGATCGAATGGGAAATTTACACCAAATTAGGCGTACGTGTTGTGTCACCCGTACGTTCGTATACGCGAATTCTAACGAACATCTAATTAAGTTTTCTTGATTTTCAGTTCCTCTAGAATTTAGACACAAAATTTATTTTTTGGACCAAAAATTTATTTTTTGGACCAAAAATTCATTTTTTGGACCGAAAATTCATTTTTTGGACCGAAAATTCATTTTTTGGACCAAAAATTCATTTTTTGGACCAAAAATTCATTTTTTGGACCAAAAATTCATTTTTAGGACCGAAAATTCATTTTTTAGACCAAAAATTCATTTTTTGGACCAAAAATTCATTTTTTGGACCGAAAATTCATTTTTTGGACCGAAAATTCATTTTTTGGACCAAAAATTCATTTTTTGGACCGAAAATTCATTTTTTGAACCAAAAATTAATTTTTAGGTTCAAAAAATTCTTATTTACACCCAGAAATGAGCCCGCAATACGTTCGCAATACGTCCGCAAAATAGCAGTTTTTTGATCCGCTTTCCGCCCGCAATTGCGTCGTTTTAAGCCCGCAAAAATAGCAGGCTTATCCATACGGTTGCAGCTACTTTTAATTTTCGTATCGCTCCTCAATTTGTGATTACTGATTTTCAGTTAGCTGCATTAAATGCAATTGGCCGCGGGTTTCCAGAGTCCACTAAGAATGGGTGCTTTTTTCACTTAGGACAAATAGTTTGGAGACATGTCCAACAGGAGGGCTTGCAGCAACATTATGCTGACGATGAAGAATTTTCATTATTGTGTCGACAATTACCTGCACTTGCTTTTTTGCCACCCGATGAAATACGTAACGCTTATGAATTATTACGGCCATTATTTCCTGAATAATTTATTGGATTGGTTTGAATCGTATTATGTTTTGGGAGAATTAAGACGCCTAGCCAATGGCATGAATTTACGAATTCCACCATTGTATCCACCAGTACTTTGGAGTGTGAATGAAATTATGGTGCAACATTTACCTCATACCAGCTATGCCATTGAAGCGTGGCATCGTCGATGGCAGGCGTTGGTTGGAGCGCCCCACGTTGGTGTCTTTAGACTTGTTGTCATTAAAGATCCACGCACTGGAAACCCAGGAATTAAGCAGGGAAGACTTGAAGGAAACATTTAACAGACAGCATTTATTCTACCTCGCACGTAGTCGCCATCTTTAACATGAATGACGTCATAAATAAAAGGAAACATAAAGGACGTCAGATGGCTCCACATACATAGACAACATAATGTAAATAACAAAATACCATGGTGCTATATTATATAATATGGCAAATACTCAACAATGCGGCCCCCTATAGCACCATAATTCGCCGCTACATATATACATAAAATTCATCCAAAGAGGCGTCGACAAAAGTGGGACATTTTAACTCGATCGTAAGCCTTTGTAAACCCATCGGCAAAATTAAGCTTTGTACCGACGTGGGCAAGTATTACTTCCCCACCCCTAACCAGATTGCGGATCCAATGGAACCGTACGTCTATGTGTTTGGTTCTTCTCTTTTCGACTGCATTTCGAGAGAAGTCAACTGCCGATTGATTATCGCAATAGACGACGAACGAGAAATCAAACGCAATAAATTGGCATAGCTCAAACATTATGCGCTTAATGAATAGGAAGTCCTTAATTGACTCTGTTAATGCCACATATTCGGACTCCATTGAAGAGAGTGTCACACATTTCTGCTTAAAGGTCCTCCAAAATATTGGAACGGATGATAACACTAAAATCGTTCCCCCAATCGAGGTTCTATCGTCGCGATTGTTCGCATAATCAGAATCCGTAAAGACCTCCAAAAACAAGTCAGCGCCCCGTGAGAGCTTCATACAGTAATCACGAGTGAGGAATAGGTATCCAAGCATCCTCACGAGTCCATTCCAATGCACAATACCAGGATCCGACTGGAATTGACTAAAGATGTTAGTTGCGTATGACAAGTCAGGGCGAGTTCTCGTGGACAAGAAAGAGAAGCAACCCAAGAGACTCCGATACGGGTATTTCAGCATATCAGTGCGTTCACCTTCAGTCTTGGGAGAGTCAGCTCGCGACATCAACGTCCCCACAGCAATCGGCAATCCAGCCTTGCTAGGCAGAAACATCTTGAATTTCTCCAGAATAGCCCCAATATAACCCCTCTGGTGCATCACAAAACCACAGTCTGTTTGTTCAAACTCAATTCCAAGCATCTTCCTTACAGGTCCCAAATTCACCAGGTCAAACTTTTCGGCAATGATTGAAGATGCCAAACTAATGTCCCTATTCGTAATGCCAAAAATAATAATGTCATCCACATACACGATTAAGATGGTACGACATTTCAGTCGATAGACACAATTGCACCATAATAAGGGCTCAAAACCTCTGGACTTCAGGTAAGCGTCAAACTCATCATTCCAAGCCCTTCCAGACTGATGAAGCCCGTACAAGGCACGTTTCAAGAGGCAAACGAGGTGTTCTTTCCCCTTGGTGACAAATCCCTTAGGTTGACGGATGTAGACCGTCTCCTTAAGCTTGGCATACAAGTAGGCACTTTTAACATCAAATTGGCAATGTACCCAACTTAAAGTACAAACCAACAGGACAAACAGCAAGCGAATCACACTAAAGTCAACGACGGGCGAGAAAACATCATCGTAGGTATCTCCATAAATCTGATTGAAACCTTGGGCAACAAATCTGGCCTTGAAGCGGGCGATCTTCCCATCAACGTCACGCTTCAACGCATACACCCAGCGAGAGCCCAGAACCTTCACTCCTGGCGGTAATTCCGTGAGGTCCCAGACATCACGGGCCCTCAAAATCGAAATCTCGTCACTCATCGCTCCCCTCCAGTCCTCAGAATTCTCCGAATTCACGGCAGATTCATAAGATCCAGGGACCCCAGCCTCCATGGTGAATAATTCCTCGCCACCCCAAGCCAAATCATCCCAAGAGTCGGAGCGGGTCAATTCCACGGTTTCCACGCATTCACCGGGCACTGAGTTCAGCCAGCCCGTAAACGGGTTGAGTGTCGAGTATACAAATAAAGATGCATCGTACATAAGGCCGGAATCCCGGCAGAAAGCAATCACATCATTCTCCGATTTGCACTGTCTAGAATTCTGGGAGAGTCCAAAATAGATATTATATCCCCTCAAATCCTTTCTCGGGACGGCCGTTCTAAACCACTCTACATCACGGCACGATCTCATCTTGCTAGCGTTACTTCTTGTTTCTCTAACTGAAGTCATCTTCGAGGATCCAGAGACCACCGGTGATCTCACGGCCCCAATTAATGGGAGATCCTCCACTTCACGTCCTCCACTGCTCACCACGGGCGTCAGAGGGTGGACCAAAACCCCCAAGGGTCTAAGTGGCGATTCAATCCCCGGGATTTCCTGAGTTTCAACCTTGTCCATTAATCTTTCCTCATGTTCATCCAGTTTCGGAGTTTTGACCTCATCCTCATGTTTGTCCAATTCTCCATCCGGTCCATTCAAGCCCAAAATCGGGTCCTCGTCATAATAATCGTCCTCTGGTTCCTCAACAAAATCAATCTTCGGGGTCAGAGTAATCTCCGGGTCCAGCACGCAAACACTGCCGATCTTCTGTTCGTCGAACACCACATTGGATGTGTCCCAAATAACTCTTTCCCCCGGTATGAAAACACGATATCCAATCGTTTTTGACGAGTAGCCAACCATAATTCCAGCTTTAGCTCGGTTGTCCAATTTGGACGTCTTTGCTGCAATCTTCGCATAAACTAAGCACCCAAAAGTTCTAAGATGTTTCACATTAGGCTTTGTACCATAAATTAATTCATACGGGGTCTTATCACTGTCTCTTCGAGATATTCTATTTATGGTATAGCACACAGTGTGGGCTGCCTCTTCCCAGAAATCATTCTCCAAGCCAGCATAGTCCAAACAACATCGAATTCCATTCATCAGGGTAAGATTAAATCTCTCAGCCACCCCATTCATTTGAGGCGTATAAATGTTAGTCCTCTCGTGTCGAATACCCTGGGATTCGCAAATCGCAGAAAACTTCCGGTTACAGTATTCGAGGCCATTGTCACTCCTCACAGCCATAATTTTATATCCAGTTTGACGTTCCATCCTTGCCTGATAAACCTTAAAATGATCAACTACCTCGCTCTTACTCTTCATTCCTATCACCGTCCGGTAACGCGAAAAATCATCCGTAAAAGTCACGAAATAGATAAAACCAGTTCTTGATGGTATACTCAAGGGTCCACATACATCCGTGTGTACAAGCTGAAGTGGCTTACTCGATCTCGGTCCCGGTATGGATTTATATGATCTCGACCTCGCTTTCGCCAAGGAACAGGCATCACAGCGATCCGGCTTGCCGGCCAACAATGGCATCCCAATGACACAATCAATCTTTGATGTCCTTTTAACGTCGTCCTGATTATAATGACAGTATCGAAGGTGCCACAGCAAAACCTGATCCGGGTCATCCTTAATATGACGGGTAGGAACCTCCACATGATCAATCTTCAAGTCCATCAACCGATCACTTTCCAATTTATCCTCACTCGTAACCAAAGCATAATTGCGTATTCTCTCATTTAGATCCGGAATCTGAGTGTCATTCAATCCCGGGTCTTCTCGAACGTTCGGAACAATATGGTACAATCCACCAATTTGGTCCTTAACTCCAACCATAATGACTCTAGACCAATCCGGGGTAAAAATATAAACCTTGCCACCAGTCCCCACGAAATGGCAACCCAAGTCATCCAAACGCGGGCCAGATACAAGGTTTCTTCGGATTCCAGGTGCATAGATAACCCGATTAAAAGTGACCCGATTCAGTCGGCCACCAGAAGAACGGTCCAAAAACGCAGTCGAACCCATCCCCATTATGGGCGTCTCCTGTTGACTCCCTGCAGATTTAATACTATCCCCCTTTGTCTCAATAAACTTAGTAAACAAATTCCGATTCCGACAAATATGACTCGTAGCTCCAGTATCGAAAACCCAATCGTCAGATCTAGTCTCAAACCCCCCGCTAAGGGCTTCAGTCAAAAGTCCATATTCAGCACAACCAGGATCCTCAGCGAGGGACAACATGGGAATCGTCTTCTTCTCCTCCAGGATTTCAACGGCTGTAGATGGAACCACCTCATCCTCATACACATAAACCACCTCCGTACAATCCCTTGCCATATGGCCCGGCTTCTGGCATCGATAACACGGCCCCCCAAATGTAGGTCGCCCATCGACTGTCCCCCGGCCGCCAAATGAAGATCCAACCATTCCCGGTCTTCTTCGGTAAATTGTCCGAGGTAATCGCTGTACACCGCGTTGATTCGATGTAATAACCGTCCCTCCTCGAGCTACATTCCTATAGAAACGTCCACCTCCCATGGCTACTTGTCCCTGACCAAAGAGACTTTCATCGTTCCTCACCACATCTCCCGGTCGCTGTGACTGTAGCACAGGCATCTGTGAGTAATCGGGAACCGCAACGTAGTCATACCCAAACTCGTCCTGAAGATACACATTTCTATCCTCACTAGCGGCAAACACTCCAGCAGAATTAAATGACCCATTGTCGGATTGAAGCTGCTTTAATCTGCCCTCTTCCGAAATGAGCTCCTTTTCAGCCTCATTCAGGGTAAACTTATCTTTCGGCCCCCTATGGATGGACAATACAACAGGCTGAAACTCTGCCGGTAAGTTTCGAATCAACTGGTAACAAATAAAAATCTCTGAGATCACTTCACCCAGCTCTGTCAACTTCTTCTGCACCACACGGATCCGTTGCGCGAAAAGACGTATTGTTTCGCCCGGCTTAATCCTCAAGGCTGCCAATTCATCATATAGAGCACATATTCGTGAATGTGACACCGGCTCAAAATGCGCCAAAAGGGCATCCCAAGCCACCTTGCCATCTCTGGTATGTGAAATATGCGGTCTTAACTCTGCTCCTATTGACTTGTAAATAGTGGAGTAGGCCTGAGCTTTGCGCTGTTGATAACGCTCAGTGGCACGCAAATCAGTAACTGGAGGCACTCCAGGTGGGGTTTCAGTCAAAAAGCTCCAACAATTCCTGTCCATTAATGAAACCTCAATTTCCTCCTTCCATTGAGCAAAATTGTCCCATGACAATATGACCGTTCCAGTCCGATTATTCCCCTCCTCGGTCATGTTTGATATCGTTTCACCAAATCAAAATCGCACACACTCCAAGGGATAATCGCACACTGATAATCTTGCCAGTAAAAACTGAACAAGAGCACGTACACCCACACCAAGTGCAATGTGTAGGGGTTAGTAACGCTTTGATAAATGGTCAGTATCACTTTTGACAAAATAAAAAAAAAATTCAAAAATTCAAGCAAATAAATAAGCAAAAATGTTGATGTTGCGTCCGTGGACGTTGATGCATTCACAGGATGGCTTCTAGGAAATGTCCAAATTCCAGGCGAATCATTGTCCACAACACAGTTCAGGTCCAAAACTCCAAAACACAAAGTCCTCAGAATGTCAGGGAAAACAGTCACACAATCCACTCTAAACCTACTAAATCATACAAAGAAAATAAACAAATAAATTCTCAAATTGTCAAACTCCACAAACAAATTCTCAAATTTTCAAAATAAATAAATTCCCAAAAAAAAACAATAAATTTCTCCACAAAAAAACTTTTAAACCACACAATCCAATCAAAGTCCACCACGATGTATTCTCACGTTCTCAAGTTCTCCACTATCAAATCCCAGATGTACCGCAAGCAGGGAGCGCCATTTTCGAAATACAGTTGTCACAAAACGAGTATCGGTTGGCATAACATCGCTGGCTCGCAATAACACGTCGAAAATAGAAATTCTTCACCTCTCGTCGCACAAAAACACCATTAAACATTTACTCACAGTTTTAGTTACTCAAAAACCTCTCGTCACTCGCGAGATTCTCCTCACTCGCGAAATTCTCCTCACTCGCGAAATTTTCCTCACCCGCGAAATTGTCCTCCTTGATATCGCATACCAAAACTCCTCGTCTTCCCGTATTATTTCCAGCTGAACAGGCCCATAACCATTGTTGTCATTAAAGATCCACGCACTGGAAACCCAGGAATTAAGCAGGGAAGACTTGAAGGAAACATTTAACAGACAGCATTTATTCTACCTCGCACGTAGTCGCCATCTTTAACATGAATGACGTCATAAATAAAAGGAAACATAAAGGACGTCAGATGGCTCCACATACATAGACAACATAATGTAAATAACAAAATACCATGGTGCTATATTATATAATATGGCAAATACTCAACAAGACTGATTAAAGAATTGAAAATGGAACAGCCCATATGAAAATTCCCTATAGTATACTATAGGGCGTTTTATAGGGTAGAATATCCTATAGGCTCAACCTATAGCAAACTATAGGTTTAACCTATGTGTAGGGTTGCACTACACAGAATACTATAGGATTACTATAGGATTAATAACTATAATATTACCCTATACGAAATATCATACAATGCTATACATGATTATTGGTACAGTATCACCCTGTATAGCACACTATAGGAATTAGTATAGGGGAAATGACTATAATATTACCCTACACAAAATAGCATACAATACTATACATGATTATTGCTACAGTATCACCCTGTATAGCATACTATAGGAATTAGTATAGGGTAAATGACTATAATATTACCCTATACAAAATACCATACAATACTATACATGATTATTGCTACAGTATCACCCTGTATAGCATACTATAGGAATTAGTATAGGGGAAATGACTATAATATTACCCTACACAAAATACCATACAATACTATACATGATTATTGCTACAGTATCATCCTGTACAGCATACTATAGGAATTAGTACACGATCAATGACTATAAAATACCATACAATATGCTGTGCAATATGGCATGTTATTCAGGTTAGTATATACACAAAACGTGATATTGTTATGCCGTGTCATGAGTGATATTTTGCAACAGTATAATAGAAAAAGAATCGTAACGTGTTGCATTAATTATTATAGAGACTACAGTACATATGTAATTCACAAAGCAATAGACAAGAATAAATTCAAAAAAAATATATAGATTTTTATTTTTAATCTCTCTCATAATTATTTGGTGGTAAAATTGCAAATGTTGAATGAGAAGATTCTACAAAGAAACATTTTTTACAAACATCTGATACAGTAACAGCAATTTTGGCAACAGAATCTTGTAAATTATAAAAAATATTTTTAACTGAACATTCACTAGAGTTATTATCAAATAAATTTGGAAGTGGGGACTTAGCATACAAATTAATAATTAAAATAGGGGTACAATTTGAATTAATTTCCACAATTAATAGATCAATAATTTTTCCAAAACTCCCATTTTTTAATTGAACAACACAATTATTTCTTTTTTTCTTATTACAATAACTGGACGTTGAATACACACAATTTTTAAAAATAAATCTTTTAAAAGATAAAACATTTGTGACACTTAATACAATGTTGAATTTAATTTCAAATAAGATTTTATATTCAATACTCAACTTGATGGTTTTCCCTGCTCCCAAAGTAATAACATTATCATAAATTCCAGTTCCAGTCAAAGTTTTTTTTATCATTAAATTCTGAAAAAGCGAATTACATTTATCTTTACATTGGTCCAATGCAGGATTTGTTATTACCCATTGTTGTAATAAAAACCTTTTACAAATTTGTTTACAAATATGTTGCGTGCCAAAAAACATTTGAGTTATTTGAAAGTTATTGCTTTCAAATAAAAATGTTGAAGTCACTCCTAAAGGCCCCCAATTTCTAACGCTATCTACAAGATGTGATAGTTGATGGACATTAAATGAACACTTATTAACACCATACAATTCTTCCATTTTTAATATAAAGTCACAAAGCCCCGAATGAATAATGTTTAAATTTGTTTTCTTAATATTTTCCTGCAATAAACTGTGGACACAAAATACTAAGGTCATGAAGTGTTTAAAATACCTATTTGGTAAAATCCCATTTAATATTACTGGTCCATAAAAAAGCAAAAATGTTCTCCATTCAGATGCTTTAAAGTAATGTCGCATTTGCAGAGGTCTTGGCAATCTAACAATTTCTTTAGGTGGCTTCAATTTTTCTAATTCTTTATCAATTTGTTTAATTTTTTTTCCTATGTACCATTTACATTTATGATTGTCATTGCTAGGATTTAACCAAAGTTCAACCAATTGTTTCATCACACCTAGCAATAGACAATGCAAATAATCAGGAACAAAACTTAAAATTATATTAAAATACATTAATTTAGTCAAAATAGAATCCCCCTTAATACCATTAATAATCTTATTTGATTTTTTAACACTTTTTACATTGTTAGTATGCTGTAGCTCTGTTCTTAATACACTATTTTGTTGAAATGGATATGCCCTAACATGTCCGTTTCCCTTTTCAACCACGACACCTTCATGTAAACACCAGTCACACCCATGAACACCATTAAACTGTGTCATATTTTTCAGTTGTGGTCTAGCAACTGCATCACATGAAGCTACTAAAGGAAATACCCTAGTTATAATACTCTTGTTATTTTTATCAGTCCAAAGTATACCCTCACTTGACAAATCATTCATTTGTGAAACAAAATTTTCCAAATATAAATTAAAATCTGGTTTACCTATCCCAAACCACAGACCACAAATAAAAACATGCTTTTTTTAAAAATTATTTGGCAATTCATTAATTGAAGCTTGAATCGGGGCCTCAGTTCACAGGACACTGGAGTCGATTATAAGAGGCGAGCCAAGGCCACGAATTCGCAAAGCAGAGAAGCTTCGACAACGCGTTCTTACAATATTTAACGACAGGGCAAACCGCAATACTTTAGATTATCTGCGTGGTATTGCTCACAATGTGAAATTATAATTGTATTTCGTGTTTTCTTTTGTAATATTAAAGTAATAAACGAATTAATTATAAAAAATTGTGTTTTTATTAATAGTGTTTTTTTTTATGTCAAATTTCAAGATTCTTAAAAAAAAAAATATTAGTCATTATTAGTCATTAGACATTTTGGATTAGACATTTTTGCATTAGACATTTCGGCTTAGACATTCTGGGATTAGACATTTTGGGGGGCACCCAGATCATCACATCTTCCATGCCGGTCATTGTCTGTTCCAACTTAGCTTATCTTCTTAAGAAACCAGACATTAATAGAATACAATTATCATTTATCATTCCGAAGGATCTCAGTAAACAAACATTACCGTAATTGCAAAATAGAATTAAGATAACCAACAGTCAATTTAAACATTCTCCAATGTAAATGCAATGTACATTGAAGTGTATGATGGATTTAGATGGATTGATGGTGTCGGATTGAGAAAGGAACAACTCAGGGTTTGACCATCACCTTGGTGGCTATTTGCATAAGTGCCTTTATTCTACAGGTACACACAGGTGGCGCTGCAAAGGGCGGCGTCACAAAATGTCAAAAATAGTATGGAGTACAATACACTCCATACATAAAAGAACATGTTGCTACAATTAGCTGTGCAAATGCCACATTCAAGATGGTAAGGGAATCTTACAATACCAAGACATGTAAATGCCACACTCATGTGAGAATGCGGGCTTACAATACAAAATGTCAAATTCATATTTTCAAATGACCAGAGCTCTCTTCTGGTTCCACTGAGACGTGCAAGTCATCAGTTTATCCAGGGGTGACCACGGGGAGGTAGAGAGTTGGTTTTTACACCCCCTTTCAAAGCCACGAGCACAAATCAATCATTTATAATGAAACAAATGCATTTTTCTTGTATGAAAGTGGAAATGAATTTTTTATCATGAAAATGGGTTTTGTACACGATACGCGGAAAAATATAAGTTTACGTTTATTGCCCAAAATGGCATTTTTCCCGCCCGAAAATACCGTAAATACTCGTTAAATTAAGTAATTACTTTTAATTGTTTTTAAACTGCTGGTTTGTCCATTTCATATCATGTTCGAAGTCAGTTCACGTAACTCGGCAATATCACGTGAAAATTATTACAAGCAGATACCACTGAAAAATATAAAAATTATAATGAGTTTCAATGGGGTACACACGCAAAAAAACACGGAATTGCTGACCTAGACAGAACAAATCTCTACGAAAATCTCGCGGTAAATTCGAATTCATATTTGAATCAATTGAATGACACAATACGTTTGATTTTAACTCATAATTTTAAAACATTTATTAGTTAGGAAGTCAGTAATGTTTACAATTTGAAAAATCTTAATTTTAACGAGTGCTTTATGTATTAATTCGTGAGATTTTGTGAAAATGTGGACGTTAACATGTGCACGCTCTGATTTTTGGATTTAGAATAAAAAATTGAACCAATTAATTAATGGTGAGAACATTGTTTTGGATTTCATGAGTAAGCTGAGTCTGTATATCACTTAGTTTCTTCTTCAACACATTCAAACCCACCAGAACGATATTTTCCGGTCGTAAAGCACCCGCCGATTCAACGTCGAAGAAAAACTTGTTTGGCTTTCCATCCACTATGTAGGACGCTTCGAAAGTGTCTTCGTCCAGCTCGGAATATTGGCTTTTCGGCCACTCTGCCGGTCTCGGAAACGTGGTTTGCCGCAAAGCATTATCCGGGTCGTATTCAAACGCCACCCCGCACGTCGGGTTCCACTTGGCGTGTTCTTTTCCGAATCCCTTCTTCGCGAACGCTCGCAACGCGAGTTCTTGTCCTTTTCTCAATTTCGCAATTACGATGTCTTCGGGTTGTCCGTATTCGCTGGTGTCGTCCCCTCGACGCCGAGAAGTCACCGGAACGACTCGGGCATCTTTACTCTTCAGGTCGGCGGTGGTGAAGTGACGAGTTTGATGGTCGGTGCATTTCACGTCCATCGTGAATTCCACGGAATAATCTTGGCAGAAATCGGAAGAAATGCAGTCCTTCGTGTACAGCATTTTATCAACAACATCGTCGCTGGTGAGAGGCACCAAACCCAGTCGGTGGCAAAATAATCGTCCTTACACAAAGATGTATAGCAGTGAAACCGTCACATATTTTTCTTTTAATTTTTTTAAAATTTAATTTTAAATTCGAAATGATTTAGTTGAGCAAATCTGCCTGAAAGAATATTTCGGTCATTCGTTGTCCACAAGATAAAGCGAATTAATAAAACGTTGTATAAATAATTTTGCATTTTTTATTTCAATCTGTTTCATTAATAAAAAATATTGGACATATTATACATATCACAATCTCCAGATTTAAACCGGTGGTGAGAACCGAAACGGAAGACAAAACAAACCTGAATTGCAATAAATTTCAGACTAGGATTAATTTTACATTTAATCGTAAATACACGTTTTACACGTTTCGTTTGTGTTTTCAACAATTAAAATTTAAGCGAGAAAAAAAATACAATTCAGTACAGTTATGATTTCTAAACGTTTCATTTAACAATGTTTTTTTTAAAAATCTAAAATAAAATGCACTAATACTAAAAACAGAAAGCAGAAACCGTTTTGAATTTAAGAGTTGTAAACAAAATTTTAATTTGTAGGCTCGGTTTGATGTTTTTTCAAATGTCTTTTTAGATACCCACTTTGAACACAAGAATAAGCACACAAATGACACTTAAATGGTTTTTCCCCATTATGTATTAATAAATGTGTTTTTAAATCCCAACTTTGAATGCAGGAAAAAGCACACAAATGACACTTGAACGGTTTTTCCCTTGTATGAGTTGCAATATGTCTAGTTAAATTCCCACTTTGAACACTAGAATAAGCACACAAATGGCACTGGAATGGTTTTTCCCCAGTGTGTGTTAATAAATGTGTTTTTAAAGCCCCACTTTGAACACAAGAAAAAGCACACAAATGGCACTTCAATGGTTTTTCCCCCGTATGAGTTGCAATATGTATTTTTAAATTCCAACTTTGAACACAAGAATAATCACACAAATGGCATTTGAATGGTTTTTCCCCCGTATGAGTTGCAATATGACTTTTTAATTGCCCACTTGTTATGCTAGAGTAAGTGCACAAATGACATTTGAATGATTTTTCCCCCGTATGTGTCGCAATGTGTTTTTTTAACGTCCCACTTTGAACACAAGAATAATCACACAAATGACACTTGAATGATTTTTCCCTCGTATGCGTTGCAATATGTTTTTTTAACGTCCCACTTTGAACACAAGAATAAGCACACAAATGACACTTGAATGATTTTTCTCCCGGGTGGGTTGCAATATGTCTGCTTAGATGCCCGCTTTTAGTGCAGGAATAAGCACACAAATGACACTGGAGTGGTTTTTTCCCCACATGCGTTAATAGATGTCTTTTTAAACTCCCGTTTTGTATACAGGAATAAGCACAAAAATCACATTTGAAGAGCTTTTCACCGGTGGGTTTAAGCACGTGCTGATTCAATTGCGAATAATATGACTCGACCGCGTCTATTACCGGTGATTGCGAACTGGAAGATCCGCCACGATTTAATTCGTCGTCGAATGAATCGTGCATTTCTACGTTTTCGTTTATTTCCGCCATTCGAAAGTATAAATGTGATGTGTCCTGGTTCGGGTTTGCAACGCCTCTGTGGAGATTGGAAAGAGCAATTCGTCTTTTTATACCACAATGCGAGTACGTCGTCTATGCGTTCGTCGTCCAATGAATAATTCGGTTTCTTATAGAAAGTTTGAACAATTTGAAATCGAAAGGATTGATTTCGAAAAATATATTTAGTACCAGCAATAACTGTTGGAATTTACGGTCGGTCAATACCACCAGAGAGAGACATTACGTGATTACGTGCGACGAACGTGATTGTTGATGCAGCCAATCACGGTGTACTGTATTTGCTTGTCGTATATCATCAATCGCATCACTCAATTAGCAATTACGTCGTGATGAAATACGTGCTGGAAGTGCCGAAATTCCACAACGCCGTGCTCGCCCAAACGGCGGTGGCGTTGTGGCGAAACGTCTTCAACACTTCTTTCGAAGATGGCCGCACCTTCGCGCAATTCTGGCCGAAAGCCGTAACCGAGGCTTACAGCCAAGTCAATTTCTTGACCATCCGTGGCGATTTAAAACATTCTTTGCTCCAGTACGTCAAATACACGGGCAGGCACTTACGCGACTGGCTAATCACATTGATCGCGCAAGTGTTTGGAGAATGCGACATGCAATTGCTCCGACGAATAACAGCGATGCAGTGAAGCGCGACATGTTTTTCGCCTGCTTGAGCTGGCGGGTGCAAAGTGCGGTCGAATTCTTTTGGTCGTTGATGGGGGACGACGAACGGAACGACGTTGGAGCAAAACTAGCGCTGCCAGGCGGGGAATTGAACTGGTTTATAATAGAAACCATCGACGATTATTGCATGGAGCGCGTTTCGTTTGATATTCGGTTTCCGAGCGGCGATGGGTGCAGTTACGGCGTTTCCATCGTGTGTTTTCTGCTTTCGCGGTTGAACGAGCAACAAGTCGATGCGGTTTTGTCGTCGGAGTTTGGAACTCTGGTTTGTTACGTTTTGTCGTTTGATTTTTTGAGCGTGGAATTTGTTAGTCCCACTTTAGATCGGTTGGTTGGTGTTGCTTCTGCCGAGGGTTTGTCTAAATTGCTCGTGAATTTGTTTAATGTGACAAAATGGGACGATTGTTTGCATGTTGTTCGGGTTAAAGACTGTTTCATAGATTTGTACAGGAGTGTGGCTTTAACAAGGGGTGTTTGAGAAAGTGTTTTTGGAGGACTTCTAGATTTTTAAGAGTCGTTAAAAATTCAATTCACCATAATAAAACGTAGAAATAAAATATCCAAAAAAACTGGACTTTCACTCTAATTGAAATTGTGAGTAATTTCGTGACACATTTATTGGTTCTTACCAATACAAATATTAAACAAACTTACACAAATACTATGCCAACAAATGGCCAGTTAAATCACACCGGACTTGGGGACAAGATTTATGGGTCTGTTAGTTAAATCTGACTATACATTATACACCCGGCACCTTGCTGCACCACAGATTCATATTGATTTTATTTACAATTGGATAGTTTTCTTTCCCTGCATCATGCAGAAGTCGTTCAACATTTTGTGTAAGTTATTGAGCAGAGTTTAGCTCCATGTCCATTTACTGTTGGTTCATTCTGCCACTAGAGAGCAATATCAGTTCCTCTGAATATGAAACTGACACCAGTGAGGGCTTAGGTTTCTTCGAAGTGTAATTTTCTGATATTTTAGAAGCAAATATGGCAGTTATCAATGTCATAAATCTCCTTAGCTATTTAAAAAAAAATGTCTGCAGCAACACATTATCTTTATCCGTGTCTGCCCATCCATCTACCAGTACAACACCAGAAAATGTTGTTCAAAGTGTAAAAAGTGATGAAGACACATATGCAGAAAGTGACAGTGATGATGATGATAAATGTACTCGAGTAGCAGTACCAATGAAACGAATAATTGAGATTCTGAAGCTACGAGATGATCATCCTAAATGGAAGTTGAAAACACTTCAAGGTCATGGAGCAAAAGAACTTCCATCTATACAAGTCCTTTCACATTGGAGAAAGCAAATTGAGAACTGTGACAACCGTAGAAAACATGTTTATGACTTCAATAAGTTTGTTTTGCGACGTTTTAATAAAGCCAGGTCTGAATTTAAAGTTATAAGAACAATTCATTTAAGGCAGTGGGCAATTCTGAAATTTTTAGACATTTCCAATACGGCATACCGATTTCATGCAAGTGCTAGGTGGGCAGATGCATTCAAAGAGAAGAATAATATCTCCAGCCGAAAAATTACGCGACTTGTAAGCAAAATAGAAGTTTCTGATCTTGATGACATTTTGAGATCTGCAAAATTATTTCAACAACAAATTAAACAAGTGTCTGAATCCTATCCAATATGTGCGATATTTAACACTGACCAGTGTGGTTTTAATTATGAAATCATATCAAAGCGCACATTATCTCATCGAGGAGAAAAGTTAACAAGGATTTGCACAATCACCTGCAAACAAAGTTACCCATTCCTACACAGTGCAATATATTATAAATGCTGAGGGTGAAATTTTAGTGGATGTGTTTATTTGTTTGCAGGAACCTACTGGAAGACTCGGGTCATTAGTGCAGGCAAAGCTATTAGAAACACCAGCACCAAATGTAACTCTCACATGTAGTAAATTTTCTAGAAAATTGTGTCGCAAAAAATGTGAATAATAATTTTGTTTTAATTCTTGATTCCTGGAGTGGTCAAACAAATCATTTGTCTTACTCAAAAGTATTTGGGAATAACATGGGAAATTGTTGTTTGCAGATAATTCCTGAAAAATGCACTCCATTTTGTCAACCTTTGGATACAACCTTCCACAGACAACTGAAATATCTTTTAAAACAAATAGTTTCTTCATTAGAAGTTGTTGTGTTCAACTCTAAATTAATAAGTAATAATACGACTGAATGAAATGCAATTGTTTGTAGTTTTGACAATGCCTTGTGAAGTAAGTTAATGTAACCAAGGCGACTGTGTGAATTCTAGAATGAGTTGAGTTGAGACATGAATAAATGAGTTTCCCTTGCTTAAATTATCCAGTGTGGTTTACGAGTAGAGACTCTTCAGTGGTATCCACGATAATAGGACAGATTTAAACGATGGTGTGGTACAGTGGACATTTGGAAGTTTTTCGTGTGCGAAAAATCAACTAATTGTGAGTTTATTGCGACATTATAAATTGATGAAGTCCGCGTCGGCGAGTCGACGTTCGGGGGCTGCAGTTGGCGTTTCCGTGCGGTGTGTGGCGAGTGAGCGGTGTGCGGACGTTTTTAGACGAGAGGAGCAGCAATTTTCGCGACGAGAGAGACGTCGCGGTCAGTTTTTTGAACGTGTTCCGTCGAACACGAGGCGTAGTTTGGCCGGAGGCTTTTTGCTGTTGATTATGGCGCAGGTAATGCTTGGGAGCATTCCATCGTTCACGGGATCCACTCTGCACGAATGGACAAGTTGGAAACAAACGTACCAGCAGTTTGTTTTGCTAAATGCGGTGGCAGCGGACAGACAGGTGCCGTTGCTTCTGACGGTGATAGGAATCCCTATGTTTGACAAGATAAAGCGATGGGCGCATCTAAAAGACGTGGTGAAAATGGATTTGGACGTTATTCTGGAGGTTGTTGATGATCATTACAAGTCGGTGGATACACCGTAGATTGCCCGACAAAGATTTGGAGCACGAAAGCGTCACGAGGGCGAGTTTATTGAAAAGTATATTTCCGAATTGAGGATTTTATCACAGCGTTGCGGATTTGCGACGAAGGACGAGACGGATGGAGCAATCGTCCACCAGGTGGTGCGCGGGTCTCGTAACGAGGTATTAGTTCGAGAAATTTTATTGAACATGCCGTTGACGGCGGCCGAGATGACCAAGCGAGCAGTGGTCCATGAAATGGCCCATATTGCTGCGACGGGACGCGAGGAACCGTTGCCATTTACTGACGAGGAGCCAGCAAAAGCGACTTCTTCAGCAGCAGTGATGCAGTTGTCAACTGGTGGAAGACGGGGGATGCAAAGAGGTCGTGGTAGAGCCTACCAGTTTTCGCCACCCGTTACTCCAGGCCCGGGGACCAGTGCCCAACGTGGGCCATTTCAGCGACCATGGCGCGGCCGCCAGGGACAGAGTGGTGGACGCAGTGGCCAACCTGTAAAAAGGGACGGCACACCCGTCGACTGTTTTCGTTGCGGCGGTCCGCACTTCGTGAAGGACTGTCCTTTCGAACCGGCGCTGGGGCCTAGGGCCGGCCAAAACCAAGGAGCGGGTGGACGGCTGATTGGCGAGTGGCGAAAGAAGTCGAATGACCATGACGGAACTTGTCCACCGGCGGTGTTTCCACCAGATTCTGACGATGTTTTTGGTGGTGTTGGGGCATCCAACGAGAAGTGGAGACAACGAAATGTCCCAATTAACACCATCCAGGAGCAAGACGAGGATTTCGCCTTATTCCAAGTGGTGGGGACGAGAGTGCGCCCACCGCGCCTTATTGTGCAGGTGGTTTTAAATTCTTTAAACCTGGTTGTCCCTTGCCTTACATGGGTTGAAGTTGTTTTTGTTGGTGTTGATTTGCACTATACGTGCCTATTCCGAGTGAATCACCACGTTCTTCCATACATATAGTCGACAAAATTTGGTTTGTTTGTGACGTGTTACCATTGTCTATTCTTGTTGTGTCTCGCTGAGGAGTCCTGCCTTCGATAAGGGACTCTTGCTTTCTGCTCTCTTTTCTAGTGGACCCGAGTACAAAGCTTGGCATCTTTTTTTTGGGGGTTTCCGACGCTCGGATGTCGGCGTGCAGAAGCCGATCCGGAGGTCAGCGAGGCGGTCGACGCCCGACGTTCTCGTTCTCCCTTCCTCTTTCGCTGTCTCTCGCTCTTTCGGAGACGTTGGTCTCTCTGCGATCTGTCGTTCTGGAAGTCGGTCTAAGACTTCCGACTGCTTTCCGGTCTTTTCTGCTAAAGTGGATTGCAGCGGTCAAGCCCTAGCGCTTTCGTCTTAAGTGGCTCCCCTCTCACACGAGGTTGCCAGGCAACCTGCCTCCTCTCCTCTCCTTACTGGTGTCGGTTCGGTCAAGCCGGTTCCGACTTGGGGTAGGCCAAGCGTTCTCTTTGGTGGCCTCTTGTTCAGGACACTGGGATTTAGCTGGACACCCCTGCTATTTCTCCTCTTTCTAGACAGCGAGGTTAATCTTTGCGAGCGCGGTCGCCGCGACAGTTTGGCTCCTGTGCATGGTCAGTTCTTGACCAGCACCTCTCTGCTTCTGTGAGATCTACTCTCTCTTGCTGTGTGAACTCAATCGTCGCTTGAGTCTTGTGGTCGGCTGCTTGCCGACCCCCGCCCGCATGGCCTTATCAAACTGTGCAAACCCTGGCTACTCTTGCAGGGCCCCCGTACGCCCCTGCTCCAGTGGGGCTCATACTTCTTCGTGGCTCGTTGAGCCTAGCGTGATAGTGCGGGTAAGCTGTACCCGTCTCTCCTCTCTTGTTTCTTGTCGATAGGCGTTCACGCGCCCGTCGCGACGCGACTCTCTCTTCTGTTCTGTGGGCCTCTCGCCCCTGGTTCCCGTCAGCCCACTCAAGAGCCCTGGCGCTCGTTTTCTGTCCCGGCAATGCGTGGCGAACCAGTGTGGGCGCCCTTCTTGTCGCTTTACAGTAATACACGATTGCCTGTTCTCCTGTGAGGTTAAGCCGGAAAACACTGAATTCTCTCTTCTCTTTCTACTTGGTATCGTTGCCACGTGCTGTGTTCGCATCTTCCCTTGCGTTGCAAGCGTCCCGACGGTGATACCTCGGATCAAATGTACTTTTTCTGGTCTTTGCCCATTATCTACAGCTTCAAAGCTCGTAGACGTGTGACGTCTCTTCCCTTTATCAAGTCCAATCTGTCCCCTTTTCTTTGGGCCTCTATGAGTGCCGTTTGCAGCCACATCCGCGAGTCGTTGGCCGACACTTGACCTCACGTGTCCCGCGTGGACTCTCTTCATAGCCACGATAAAAATAGAAATTTTACCTTTCCCCAACGACGACTCGAGGTATTGCTTCACTAAATGAACCTTGTCGACTGGGGCTCCTTCCCTTTGCACGTCTCTCCTTCTCCGGTTGGAAGTCACCTATCAACACTTGGGCGGCGCTGGAGGAAGGTGGGCGAAAACATTGAACGATTGAAATACTAGATATTAACTATTCCCTTTTTCTTTCTCTCTCTTCTTACGTGCATGATGCTGAAATACAACTCAGAAACAGCTGTTGTCTCCGACCGTTTTCCTGGACGGTCAGCAGGCAATGGCGGCCTGGACCATCGTCGATCGAGAAGGAGTACATCTTCCTCAAGCCCTGTACCAAGTGTGGACCGGGTGGACTCCAGCACCTGCCTTGTTACGCTTCGAGTTAGCCCGAGAGATGGAGAATCCAGAACTGCAATTCTACAATCTGCGTTCCCTGGCCTTCCGTTATCGAGACCTTGGAATCCACACGACGCAGTTATGCACGATCCCGGAGTTCCAGGAATCGATGGAAACTGAGGTTAGCCTCCCGAAGGTCACTGAGACTGTTCCCCTGAAGGCTGCAGTGCCGACGTATACATGGTCCCCCCATAGCCGGTATTCCCCAAAAAGCGCCGACACGCAAACCGGCCTAAGTTGGTTCTGAAGCGTCCCTCAAGGGGACCGCGGACTCCTACTTTGCCGACCCGTCGCCTCCCACGGTGAACTTTGCCGCTCCCCCAACGTATGTCGGACATATCAGCGTTTTTTGCGGTTTCGTTTGTATTATTTATCAATGTGCCGGAGCCATTATGGCCGTAAGGATTATTATAAAATTTCATTACCGACGCGCGTGGTAAAACGTTTGGGCCATCAGAAGTCACAGATGGTGTAAATCCGATCGTAGTGCTAGTCATAGAAGCAGGAATGACGTTTGTACTCATCTTCTTTGGTTATGGCGTGACAGACAGAAATGCTCCAATGGCGAATAAACTCCTATTTGGAGCAGTTATCGTATTGTCACAAATAGTAGCTGTAAGTTTATTTTTATTCGGGTTTTTTTTCTTTTTCTTTTTTTTTTTTTATTATTATTTTTGGTAGATACCATTCACTAGTGGCTCGCTGAACCCAACAAGATCTCTAGGGCCAGCTGCTGTAATAGGAGAGTGGAAACATCATTTGGTATGTTATTTATGTATGTTTTTAAGGTCTTATACTACGTCCGTGCCAGTATATAAGATTGTGGTTTAAACGCCATAAACCACAATCGATTCGACCTTCCAGATGGCTGCCCAAAACTACCAAAGCTTAATTTTCGAAGCAGAGAAGTACACCAAAGAGGAATGGTTGGAATGGGGATATGATGACTGCAGATTTACGGACTGCAAATAACAAAAGCTATTTGGGTGTCACGGCTCATTGGCTCGACGATTCGTTTGAGCGAAAATCTGTGGGAATCGCATGTGCGAGAATGGAGGGCTCGCATACTTACAATGTGATCGCCGACAAGCTTATTGAGATTTTTGAGAAATTTAATATTTTAGCCAAAATTACGCACACCATTACGGACAATGGTAGTAATTTTGTCAAAGCATTTAATGAATTTCAAATTGAATTTGGGGAGAAGAATGTAGGAACTTTTTTCCGAATACCAAATTTCCAGCGAAGTCGACGAGTTTGACTTGGATGCTGCATTAACAGCAGATAACTCCATCGAAACACGACATTTTTTTGCCTCCTCATTTGCGATGCGCCGCCCATACCATGAACTTGATAGCTACAACTGACGCAAAGAAGGCTGAATCCGCATCTACAACATATCGTCGACTTCACACTGGCGCTATGCAGAAGTGTGCCAGCCTCTGGAACCGTTACTCCAGAAGTACCGTTGGAGCCGATGCAATTCGTAATTACACACAGTTAGCATTACTTGTGCCTGTAAACACGCGGTGGAATTCGTGGTACTGTGCAGTGAAGAGAATACTCGAGATTCCTATCGCGGCGGTCGATAAAATTTTCTCAAAGTTAAAGTTGGTCGCACACACGACATCGGAACGAGAGTTTTTATCAGAATACCTACAAGTAATGGGTCATGTCGTTAAAGCCCTCGACTCACTCCAGAGTGAGAAAGAATGTTTCCTAGAAATTTTGCTGCCAACAGTTCAGACTTTGTCAATTCGATTGGAACGTATACGACCAGATTTAATCCACGCGCAACCACTGGTGAATACTGTTTTAGAAAGCATAGAAAAGAGATTTGAGCGGTATTATTCTCAGAAGGACTTTATTTTGGCGTCTGCAACTATTCCTTATCTAAAACTTTACTGGATCACTACGAGAGTAAAACAAGAAAGTACTAAGAAATTGTTAATTACAGAGGTGGCGAAACTTATGGCAGAGAAAGAAAACCTAGTAGCTCGTCAGGAAGCGGTAGTTCATGCACCAGGTACGGGTGGCAGTGGCAAATTTGAAATGTTTCCGTTGAATGTTAAGCGCAATCAAGGAGTGGATGAATTAAAAAGTCGTGCATCGGAAATTGTTGATGCGTACGTGTCTGACAATAATGAAAACATTAGTTCGCTGAATCAATTTCCCTTCATTAAACAATTGTTCATGCGGTTACAATACCTCGCTGACGTCGAGTGCACCGGTGGAACGATTGCTTAGTCGAGGGAAAATCATTTTAACCGCACACAGGAACAAATTATCTGATGATCTATTTTGTGGTGCTTTATACATACTCATAAGTGAGTTATGATCAATGTGGTCAATGGTTTCGTTGCATTTGTATAAATTTAAAAATTGAAGTAGCAAAAGATGAAAAGTTTAATTATGTTTGTAGTTAGAGTTGGTTAAGATTTGTAAGTTGACTGCTTATAATCGCTAAAAGCTGAAAGCAGGGCTTTAGAAATCTTAATTTTAAATATTATTTAATTTGTTATTACGGTATATTTTAACATTACTGTATGTTGTATTTGTAGTTATTTGAAGTATTGCCTTTTGTAGTTTTATTGCATGTCTAGTTTTAAGCTTTTTATTAATAAACTCAACTCTTTGAGTCAGTACATTGACGTGATGAGTGAGCTTCAAACAAAAGCTGACTTAAAATTTACTGTGAAGTAATATTTAAAAAAAAAATTTTTTTTAATATAAATTATTTCCTATTTTATTTATGCAGTACTGCATAAGAAATGGAACCAGAAATAAATGGATACTGCGTTGCCGGTGACAGCCAAATGGTGCGATTTTTGAAATCCACATTTAAGTCTTGTGGTAATGACAATTCAGTATTGGGTAACAGTGAAACATGAGGTGAGTGTTTATTCTAAATGATACTTGAAATTGCTGCATCCAAGGTGGTCACGAAGTCTTGGGTAAAACGCGGATTCGCGACTCGAGTCCGTCTTGAGGTTCGGAGCGCGGCGTCCATTTTTCTCGCTTTTGCCACATGTGAGGGAGGCGGTGTGACGTCACTGGGCTGTTCTGATGACTCCGAACTCGGACTTAGAGAATTTTCAACGTCTTGCATCCAATTCGGGGTCTCATGATTGGAATTTGTTCCGTGGGTTTGTGCTTCTTTCCATATCTCAATCGGATATTCTGGTAAGTATGGTTTCAAATCTTTAATGTTTATCGAATCTTCAATTAGTCCATTTTCTAATTTTTCTAATTTGTAGGCATTTCCACCGAGGAGTTTGACGATTTTTAATGGCCCATCACAGAGTT
Source organism: Strigamia acuminata (assembly GCA_949358305.1). NCBI lineage: Eukaryota > Metazoa > Arthropoda > Chilopoda > Geophilomorpha > Linotaeniidae > Strigamia > Strigamia acuminata. Next base: position 57,674,803 of record OX442314.1, read on the forward strand.
CCGCCATTTTCGCTGAGAATTGACGATCTGCGTTGGACAGGTGATGAGTTTTTCGCCAGACTAGGTCACCTAAGGCAAACGTGCCAATCCTGAATTTCTTATTATGACGTTTGCAGTGTTTTTCATAGTTGAGTTGAATCTTTTCAAACATTACTTTCTGGGCTAGCCTTATAGTATTTTGGATAGACTTGATGTATTTTTCGGGGTCATTGACATCCAAGGTGGGGTAACAATTCTTCCCGTGTTTAGCAGCATTGGGGTGTTTCCTGTCGATTCCGAGAGTCCAGTTCGAGAGGCAAAGGCAAAGTCATTTAACAATTCATGCCAATTTTTGTGGATATCGGTAAATATGGCGACCATTGTTTTCAAGACCCGATTAACTCGTTCGGTCGGATTGGCCGACGGGTTGTATGTACTTGTGTAGGCTGTTTTAATACCTAACTTTTCACAGAATTTTCTGTAGATTATAGATGCAAAAAGTATGAAAACACGACTGACCCTCGGGGGTATGCCCTGGACGACAGGAGCCTGCCTCTGTTTTTGATTGGCAAGATGTTACCCTCTGCTGTCGACACTAATGTGGCCGAGACCCGCAAAAACTTGACACGCCTGTTGACCATCGGAGAAGAAGCGAACGAGGAGAGAGACACCGAAACCAGAACTCGACTCGACTGAGCTGATAAGCAAATCCAATTATTATCTGATTCCTTGACTTCATCTCTTAGCCACGTTCACCGACTAGAGGCTGCCATCAGAAGTGGGCAGAAAGAGGAGCCACCAACCCCCCTATGAAGATATTGCGATCCCCGACGATTTAACTTTGCCCGTATTTTCCGACGTTACGACTCTGGATGCTTCCGAACAACTCCACCGCGCTCGCACTATAGTGCCCCCGTTGGCCGGCTTCCTGCACGAGGTGGGCAGGGCCATCTTCTACACAACCCGAAGGTAAGAAGGATATCGACAATTAATTGGCAAACTACAGCGAGGACAGCTACTTATCATCCGAGAAGAGTCCCTTCACCCTTTTTACCATATCCGGTGTGATATTTGGGATGCAGCGTGGGAGAGAGAATATGTCGTAAACAAGAAAATGACCAAAATATGGATGACACACGTGCCCAGTGCATACGCACTGGATCCTTCCTGAGCGTTACATTGCTTCCTTCAATAAGATGCAATTGGCTAGGGGGCTCACCCCATTTTTATCCGGAGACGCCGAGCGCCCGGAGAACATCTTACAGCTGGAGGAAAACACTATAATGGTAAAGGATTTGTGTTTCCGCACTCCAGCCGTAACGCTGTCCTCAGATCCAAGCCAGGTTTCGGAAACAGCCAACATCTCGGCCATTGGTCACAAGCAGCCCCTTTCAGGCAGCCCTGAAGGAGCTGTGAGCTGCATAAGAGAGATTTCCGACCCCACTCCTGAGCCACGAGTCATGGATTGAGTTAGACTAAAGAAAGGAAGAAGGGAATTAGAACCTTCCGACCCTAGGAGTAGGTACATTGTTGTTTGGTGTGTTTAGCTTTAAGGAATCCTTGATTTTATGATATCGTAAGCAAATGTAATTTTTTTTAACAATCTCGACGCTTCAGTTAAGCGGATGTTAATTAAGCATATGCAACCTTTTAATGTAATGGGCGACTCTTAATTTTTTGTTTTATTTCAACCTTGGGCGTTGATATCTTACACCAATTTTTTTTTTTTTTTTTTTTAGTAAAAATGTACAAGTTTCTGTATCATTCCTTTTGTTTCACCATTAATTCGTTCCTCAACGTTTAGTTATCGCCTTTAGAATAATTAATCCCTCTGCTAAAAAGGATTAGGAATTGCTGGTCAAACAACAGATTTCATGCAAAGTCAAGGATCTTGTGGAAAAAGGAAAAGAAAATCATCTGGCCTCACCTGCTCGAATTGTACAACAAACATACAACTTCAGAACTTTGGTTAGTGCCCAAACTAACTGTTCATCATACACACTTAAACAGTTTCTCACAAATGAAAATGAAATATGCTGCGCAAGTATTAAGTGCCACGACAGCTGAAGCCCTTAAGCTCTTAGTTGGTGGAAAAGCCTTTCATTGAAATTATGAACACACAAATGATGTACAAAAGGTACCTTCAGTGAAAGTAGACTGAATTACGACCAGTGCTCCTACGTTTGATGAAGTAATAGATAAGTATCCACGATTTCTGGATAGAGGGCTTGTAAGTAATTACACTCATTTCAATTTGTCCACTCAACTAAATTTAGTTTTTACATCCATAGAAATATCACAGTGTATACGGAACCGTGGGTATGAACAGGGAAAAACTTATTATATTGATGCCACTTTTAAGACTTATCCAAAACACTTCCATCAGTTCTGCACAATCCATCTCAACCATAAGATATGTAATTAACATTTCACATTTCTTTTCTCTCAATTATAATGTATTTTTTATAGACCTTTCCAGTTTTCTATGCACCCATGCCAGCTAAGACCAAAAATAGCTGTTAGGTTGTTCCAGTTTATACAAGTGGTCCTCCTTGGCTATTTACCTAATCTAATTAGTGATTTTGAGAGTGAGATACTCAGTATAGTCAATCCGGAGCTACCAGTGTCCCAACACAAAGGATGTTGGTTCCACTATTGCAAAGTAAATACAACGGATTTGTTTTTATGAAGGTTCAGTTTTTACAAATTACTTTATTTCACCAGGCTTTGAGAATGCACATGCACAAGCAAGTCCATCTTAGTGGATTGATTGCTGGCAACAATCAATGTGCAACGATAGTTAAAATGTTAAAATTGAGGATGGCATTGGCATTGCTTCCCCAAGATGAAATTGCTAATGGACTGGATGAAATTAAAGTTAGAAGACCGCCTATGATATTTGATTGTTTTGATTACAGTATTTTATTTTCTACACAGACTGCATTTGCACTATTCAACAACAAATGGATGACTTCTTCCAGTATTTCACCAATTACTGGAATAACCAAATTGGACCGGCCCGGATCAGTGTCTACAAACAAAAAGACAAGACCAACAATCTGCAGGAAAATTTTCATCGCACATTCAACGGACATGGCTCCTCCAAGCATGCCGTATTGGACATTTGTTTGTAAGCATACTGTTTCATTGTATTCTTTTAAATATTTGCTGCAGTCTTTTTATTCCACAGCCAAAATACAAAAAATCAACGTAGCCAAAAACATTGACCTGGAGTCATTGCGGACGTGGCGAATAAATTGTCGGGCGGCGAAACATATTTGAACCTCGACATGAACCACGCCTACAACCAACTAGAGCTGGACGACAAGAGCAAGGACATTTGCACCATAAATACACACAGTGGGCTCTTTCGCGTTAATCGATTATTTTATGGCATATCCACAGCTCCAGCTCTTTTCCAGCGCACAATGGACGGTTTGTTGGCTGATGTGGGGAACACCCAGCCCTACATCGACTACTCGGCTGTCACCGGGCCGACCAACGAAATGCACCTTCGGAATCTCGACAGCCTCCTTGCTGCATTCGATGAAAACAGACTCACACTGAATGAAACAAAATGCAAATTTTTGCAACCATCGGTCGAATTTTTGAGTTTGAAAATTTCGAAACAGGCAATTTCGCCAATTAATTCCAAATTGGCGCCCCTTCGTAATTCCTCACGCTTGACAGACTTCACGTCGTTGAAGTCGTTCATAGGCCTTGTCAACTATTTGGCCGTTTCGTTGCTAATTTATCAACTATTCTTGAGCCCCTTTATAGTCTCACCCGTGATGGCGACAAATGGACGTGGGAGGAGCAGCACGAAGCGGCATGGCAAAACATAGGGCCTCATATACGCCACAAAATTAGGGTTTCTCAAAAACGCACTTTTTGAAAAACCGATATTTCGGTATTCAATGTTCAAAAAAACAAGAATATAACTGTAAAGAAAACAATCTGACTTCGTAACAATGGAATAAATTGATATATCGCGAATGATTAAATATATGATAATAATATGAGCCGGGAACCAAAGTGTTCATCTTTTATCAAATCAATAATATTTATTAGATAATCATCAGCATTGTTAAAGCGCGTTGGTTGAAGCAGGCTAGCAGTGGCAGTGATGTTCTCAGGTGGAGAAAAAACTAGCGTACTTGCGCGTCATTTTGGAAATGCAAGTAAAACCAAAAACTAGAGTGGGCACGTTCTGCGGATCTACCATGGATTCAGATTGAGATCTACCTGGAGATGCAATAACTTTTAGGCTAAAGAAAACCGAATCATATTGGCGGCAAGGATTGGAGGACAAAAAAAATGCCGACTTCGGACAGTTCGAAGACAATAACACTCACGTCAACCTAACTCAGTCACATATCAAATCCGAACCTACCTTCGACGCAGAAAATTACAGCAGCTGGATTAGAATAGTCAGAATTGCAGCGTGGATTCTGCGTTTTGTACGTAACGCAAAAAAACAACGGTCATTCGTCGGACCATTGAAAACAGAAGAAGAGAAGTACACCAAAGAGGACTTTTTGGAATGGGGATATGATGGCATAGATGATTTCAAACGAAAAAATCCGCCCACGGAGCCGTGCCGGAGGTCAACGATCCAATGGTGTGGCTGACACCAGCGGAGTTTGGCGGTTGGGGTGTCGATGACGAGCGTCGGAGAGAGACCGAATGAACCAACACAGCACTCGTGGCAGAAAACCAAGCGAGATTAGAAGCAGCAATGGCGGCAAACCTGGTTAAATACGACATTTCTTAAATGGGTGCATTAAATATCGAAGCATAAAATTACATCAATGACCTTTGATGACATAATAAAACCTTTAAACTGTAAGAAAATAATTCAATTAGATGCAGGGATTTTACAACGAAAATGAAGCAAATGTACCGGTATTCCATTTTCTACATTACAGAATCACTTTTTAAAAGCGATTATATCACCACGATGGACCTGTCAAAGGAATAGACAGAACGAATTGAGACCTGTGCACCCGCTAAATACCAATCGAATCGCAAACTAACAATTAAATTGAATTAAATGTTACATCGGATAAATGCTCCAGTCATTTAATAGAATGCTGACTAACAGAACCAATATTCTCTCTACAATGTTCCGTGTGATAAATGCCACACTCATTTATAGAATGCAGACTAACAGAACCACATTGTACACACTGGTTCGTGTGAATTATAAACCAGCACAGAAATATCAAACACCAGAGCTCTCATTTAGTACCAACCGGAACGAGTCCAGTGGTCCAGGGGCAACTCCCAACCACTCAGTTTTTTAGGCTAAGCTAGAAAAGAATAGAAGACCGTTGGAAAGTGTGGCCAATGTAAGTCCCGGCTTGCCAGTACCCAGGCAAGCTGGACATGCACAGCCACCAATTTTGTCAAGTTAGGGTCCAAAATCAGCGATTAGCGGCCGTTTCGCCTGCTGATTCCCTATCACAACCATGACCAAAGAAATTTCCCCCTTTTTGATCGAAAAATTTCATTCAATGTTGAGTTATCAACTCAACCAGAAAATAGAAAAAAAAATCGCAAAGAGTTCAAGATCCAGGACGGGCCCACAATTGTGAGTGTTTGGACGGTCGCCACGTGGTCGGGGGAGAGCCACGAGGCGCTGGACACAACACACACGATAGAATTCACTCCGAAATACACAAGAGACACAAGTTTAGTTTAAGGTAAGCTTTATTGATGTCTAGGGGTATGATGTGGTGTCTCCCAGTGCATTTCCCAATGCGACGGCTGCGAACAGCCGTCCCTAACAAGACCGCGTGGCACGGCGGCCAATGGCCGCCATGACACACGTGGTCGGAATACCGTTTAGCCATGTCGCCGCTACGTTCACGGAGAACGCAGGACGGACATGGGGAACGTGGACTATCAAGTCCCGGCGGGCGACAGAGTCGCTACGCCAACTGGATTCGTCATTGCCGCCAGCGTGGAAGAGCGATCGTGGAAGCGACCGTTCGCCATGCTGGAAGTTAGAGAACTCTCTTGGGCCTCTGCGGGGCCCACCACTTCCGAAAGGGGCACTTCCGGTTCCCAATTGGCCGGGCCAACGACCATCAGCTCCACCTGGTGCGGGGGTCCGCAACAGGTGCGCGCGAGAAACACACGAGGTGCGCGAGAGCCGTGGAAGCGCCGTGTGTTGCAGGCAAGTGAGCGGACTGAGCGGGCAGCCGGTCACAACATGACTGTATTGGACAAGTTGCACATTGACCTGGGTATTTTCCTTTTAAAACTTATAGTATTCCCTTTAAGAACAGCAGTATGTTCTTGATTTCATCTTTTATCATACTGCTACTGGTTAGCGAGTTCATATGACCACTGAAAAAACCTGATATCTGGTTTATCAAGGCCTGAAAATTTCACCCATATGTGCCACAGAACCGCCACTCAATTTTTCACCTGTTTGCACATCATCATCAACTTCCAGTCATGCCAATTGCTTCTCCTACATCTAAATTAAGTTATTTTAATGCAAAAATGTGACAAAGTACATTAACACATCTAGAACATTGTTTTTCATATGATGATCAAATGCTCAATTTTTATTTTTCTCTGCCACTGGTGCTTTGTAATTGTAAGACACATAAAAATAGTACAAGACGTGCCCAAAAGCTGTATTATATCTGACATTTTACCTGCTACTAGCCTAGCACATGTTACCAGGGCACAAATGTCATTTAGTTCTGATCAATGTGCAACTTGTCCAAAACAGTCATGTTTCAGCGCTCACAACAGCCTTTTTTGGAGACATTTTACTGACAAAATATCTATAATTGAAAGATTTTATGCTATTCTTACTAGCAAGATCATATTTACATAAAACTATTTTGTGAATGTAAATATTTTTACATTAAAATACAGAGTATGAAGATATTTGTACCATGTGCAAGCTGGTATGAGAATATATGAATCAAATGTTACTTTGAAATATGCTTCTATTTTTATTAATTCAAGCCCGATTGCCATGAAATTTTGTTTATACTTTCTTCAGATGTATCTATTTAACTGCTTAAAATTTCAAGATTTGATTAAAACTAGATTTAATTTGAGGTTGATCCGAATATTTTACTTTTATCAGTTTCACAGGAGTATGAGGATATATGGATTTGACTAGTAGTACCAACCGGAACGAGTCCAGTGGCAAACCAATCACAGTGATGGAATTAGACGTATAGTGCGAGAATTGTGTTGTTAAATAGACCCGAATATTAATTGTGTTGGATTAATATCGGTAAATCGTGTTTAATACTTTGGGAAATTTAATTAAATTGTGTCCTTTTGTTTGCTCATAAATTGAATAGAAAAGCAATTTATTTTTTCCTTTTGTTTGACCCACTCGCTATACGCAGCTCGTTGCTCGCAATTCGGAATTAAATTTCAAATTGAGATGTAGTCGCACGAGCTCTTTGCATTTATGACAAAAAAACGAAACAAACTTGAGACAAGCCGACTTCAACTGATCTGCCGTGTTTTGCATAATTGACTCGTTACAAATTACAGTAAATGCTGCGTAGTATTTTTTTGGACGCATTTAAACAGATTCTAATTTATTTAATACACTTGTATGGAAAATGAAAAGAATTTAAATGTGCACCGTCGCACTTAATGATTCATGATTAAATTGTTCATCGTATTAGTTGATTGAAATGCCCTAGAGATTCATTTCTATAAGGCGTATGACTTTTGCAGTATTTTGTCAATAAATAAGTAATTGAATTGACTGGCCCGCAGCAATAGTTGAGTTATTTGATGACGATGCACATACTATACAAGTGCAGTGTACAAGGATTCGCTTCCAGACGAACAGAACCACATTGTACGCATTGGTATGATAAATGCTACACTCATTTCTGAAATGCAGATTAACAGAACCATATTGACTCATTGGTTCGTATGAAATATAAACCACCACAGAAATTTCAAACACTAGAGGTCTCATCTAGTACCGACAGAACGAAGTGAAACCTGTAGACCAGCTAAATACCAGTGTACTCGCAAACTACCAATTAAAGTGAATTAAATGTTACATCGGATAAATGCCACATTCATTTATAGAATGCAGACTAACAGAACCACATTGCACTCACTGGTTCGTGTGAATTGTAAACCAGCACAGAAATATCAAACAACAGACCTCTCATCTAGTACCGACCGGAACGAGTCCAGTGGTCCAGGGGCAACCACGAGGAGGTAGAGAGTTGGATTTGCTGCCCCCATTTCAAACTTTGGAAATAAAACCATAAAAAGATCAGTAAATTTACTGTTGGTTGAATGGATGCGGGATATTTGATCGCTGTCGATGAATTGTAGCAATCGTTCACGTGATCCGCGTGAAAATGGCTACACGAGCTGTGACCGGCTGCCCGATCAGTCCGTTCACTTACCTGCAACACACGGCGCTTCCACGACTCTCGCGCACCTCGTGTGTTTCTCGCGCGCACCTGACGCGGTCCCCCGCGCCAGGTGGAGCTGATGGTCGTTGGCTCCGCCAATTGGGAACCGGAAGTGCCCTTCCGGAAGTGGTCGGCCCCGCAGAAGGCCCGCAGAAGGCCCAGAGAGTTCTCTTGCAACCAGCGTGGTGAACGGTCGCTTCCACGATCGTCCTCCAACACTGGCGAATATGACGAATCCGATTGGCATGGCGACTCTGTCGCCCTCCGGGACTTAATAGTCCGTGTTCCCCGCGCCTGTCCTGCGTTCTCCGTGAACGCAGCGGCGACGCGGCCGAAACAGTATTCAGACCACGCGTGTCATTCGGCCAATGGCCGCCGTGCCACGCGGTCTTGTTAGGGATGGCTGTTCTTCAGCCATCGCATTGGGAAATGCACTGTAGAGACACCACATCATACCCCTAGACATAATAAAGCTTACCTTAAACTAAACTTGTGTCTCTTGTGTATTTCGGAAGTGTAATTTATCGTGTGTGTTGTGTCCAGCGTCCCGTGGCTCTCCCCCGACCACGTGGCGTCCGTCCAAACACTCACAATTGGGGGCCCGTCCAGGATTGTTGAACTCTCTCGCGAAATTTTTTTTTCTATTCACTGATTGTGTTATACACAGTATTGTTTAGAAAAAGAGCTTTTCTTTTCAACAGAGGGGGAAATTTCTTGAACATGGTTGTGATAGGGAATCAGCAGGCGAAAACGGCCGCAAATCGCTGATTTTGGACCCTAACTTGACAAAATTTGTGGCTGTGCATGTCCAGCTTGCCTGGGTAATGGCAAGCAGGGACTTACATTGGCCACACTGTCCAACGGTCTTCTATTCTTTTCTAGCTCAGCCTAAAAAACTGAGTGGTTGGGAGAGGAATAAAATTCCAAACCTTCTTTATTATTTTTATTTCTTGGTGCGCAGCCCAAGTAAAATAGTGGAACAGTCTGCAGCGGTTTGAACCCGATTCGAGGAGGAGGCGCGCTGGCGGCCACCAGCAAACCAAAATCCCACGGGGGAAAGACTGGCATAATCCAATTACCACGCTGCAATACCCAGTTCCATTATGGGCCGGGCGAGGAGTCTGTGTGAACTGAGCTTTGGGTGACACCAATTTCTTTGGATGGACTTTTAGTCGGCGTCAAACCAGGTTGCTATTACAGGGAAGTTGGCCCATGTAAACATTCACTTGCAGTGAATGGGGTTTATTAAAAATTTGATCTGGATAGCAGCGAGGTGCTAGCAAGCATTGGATAACTGGCAGAGAAGTTGCTGTGGCGATTCATCAGCTGTGAATCGTCCGTGGCTGCTCGAGGTGCTCGATACCAGGTTCACATGGATCATTATCCTACCCTGTCCCGTGTACTGGTCAGAAGCAGTTGCAAGTTGATATATACAACCCATGAACTGTGGAAATTGGGACGCGGACAGCAGGGCGAGCTGCCGGAGGTACGGGGATACCAATGGTGCAGAGCTCAAACGGTACAGAGAGTTCGTTAGGGCGTAGGAACGATATCTGTGCGTTCAGGTAGCTACCAGCTTTGAAAAAAGACTGGGAATCTAGCCTGTAACTTTATTTTCCTGAATTATATTCATCTTTTGATTTCCAGAGCTGTTTCAGCTTGTACGAGGACTGTGCTTGAACCACAGTTTTGGGCAATCTTGACAGTTTTTGGGAGTTTATTATTTATTAACACCTTTTTTGTTTTTTCTCTTCAATTTTTTACTTCCCTATCTATGATTTTCATGGTTCTCTGGGACACCACACCTGACAGTAGGATGCATGGTCACTTTGGGATTATTAGGTTTTCCTGACGGTTGATACATGTTTATCCGCATGACCGGGCGGTATACAGCACCAAATGGAGGGTGATATGGCTTCGAGATGGCAGCTGAAGGGTGGGACCCAATAGCAACTAGGAACAGGAGGTGCATTGCCTTCCTCACTTTTTAAGTGCATCTAATTGTTCCACAAAAACAACCACTTCATTGGGATGTGCAGATATCCCAGTGTGGGCACGTTTCTGTCGAGAAGGCAGCCTCGTGCAAACTGAGGTGAAGGTTTCCGTAAAAGGTACGAGCGGGCGCAGTTGCGCTGATCTCTTGGGGCAGAAGGAGAGATTAACAACATCCCCGTGCACATCTGCAACTTCTGCTAAAAGAAATGGTAATTTTTTGAGTGTATTTTTTCTTATATAAAAAACCACCCAGTATTTTATTTATTCCTTTTTTTCTATTTTTCTTGTCTTTCTTCCTTTGATTACCGTTGCTGTGCGACAAGAATCAATTTTTGTGACTGCGCACTTGTGCGATTAACTTTTATTGTTGCTTGCGACGATAAAAAACTCTGTTTGAAAAGATTCGAAGTTCTATGGACACGATTTCGTGCTTTTATTGGCACAAAAGTCATGTTTTCATGGAATCAGACCATTTTGATCTGGTTCAGAACTTCTAGTTCCAAACAAAGGTCACTATTGCTTTTCGAAATGTTGTTTTTTCTGCAGAAATGTGGAAATTTAGATATTTATTGGTCAAAATCTTTATTTTCTTCATAAAATTCCAAGATGGCGGCCCGAAAACAATAGAAAAACATGTGGAGATTACAGAATTTTCGAGTAAAACCGGAATTGAGATATTCTCAAAACTGTTGGGAATTCTGGGAAATTAATTCTGTGAATAAATTTCGATTTTCTACCAATTGGACACAAGGGGGGGGAGTGACATCACTAATCCCTCTCTCCAGAATGGCTACTTTAGCCCGAACTACTGCTCTCTTATTGGGTTTGAGTTAATCTATCTCATCCATTTTGTTTGCTGCGGTCCTGCTCTTGGGCACATTCAGTCAATGCCATACACAAGGACAGGTAAGACCACGTGGAATTCACCAGCAAGTAGTCTTTCCACACAAGCAACCGAAGCAAACACGGCAAATTCAGACAATTCGCCTCTCGATTCTTCAGACGACGAAACAATCAACATGTCTCACAACAAACAAAAGACGTTAGATCAGGCCATGCTTGAAACTACGTGCCACGTTTTTGATTTGAAAGTTGAAGAAATGACGTCTTATGCGGTTTGGGAAGCTACTCTTTTAGATGTGGCCAACCATATTGTAGAAACGCAAGATAAAGCTGATGTTGCAATGCAACAATTAGATAGAACTCGTGCAGAATTAAACACAGCGCAAACAAAGATTGAGGAAATCAATGATCAACTCCTTCGCGCAAGGAATTCATTACGGGAAATGGATTCGGTTAAATTAACCAACAACAGTTTAATGAACTTATTAGCTCAACAAAAAGCTGTTGTGGACGGAGTAGTAGCTGCGGGCCAAGCAAACGCGGCGGCCCGAGCTTTGCTACCAAATCCACCGGCGGTTGTCACCACAGCAAATTCTGCTATAAATTCGACGACTGTCAGCGGTACTACACCATTGCTTACAACGGGTAATCCGTTACTTTTAGCATGGGGTGACAAATACACCCGCAAGACTGACCAACCCATGCCTCCGTCTAGACCTATAGACGAGGTAGAGTTGAGTAAGAGGGTGAAGTCGATTGGATTAGAAGCCTTTTCCGGCGACAAAACAAAATCAAAGGCTTTCATGATTGATTTAAAACGGTCTCTAAGATTTGCAGAACCATATATCAACCAGGTACTAGCCGAACACTTGTTCAAGTTTTTCAGAGGCGACGCAGCCACATGGTTCTCGTCTCATGAGAAAACTGACTGGGAAAGCTTCGAACACGAATTCATAATTCATTTTCGACCCAGCGACACGTTGCTACTGGCAGAAATTGCCAAAATGCAGCAGCTGTCCCACGAGTCTGCCACTCAGGTGGTATTACGACTAGAAAAGCTGTATTCTCAGCTAATGAATCCGGTTCACGAGAGTCAACAGCTCCAAAAGGTGCTGTCGATCTTACGACCAGCCGCGAAAACCATGGCAATAACTGCATTAGATGCAGATAATTCCTGGGCGGCTCTGAAAAGAGCTTGTATTGCCACAGAAGCATCTACTTTGAACGTGGAAACTGTGGCAAATGCAGCAATAATCGAGGCACAAAAGACAGAATCTGTCGCACAAACCTCGAAACTTATTTCAAACTCTCAGCAAATGGTAGCAATATCAAATGCTGCTGGTGTTGAAAAAACAAAGTTTGTCCCTTATGGATTAAGAAATCCAAGCAATCGGACATTATTTCCAACACCAAAAAACGCTGCAAATTCAGCAACAAAAGGTGCTGAAAATACAGAAAAAGCACTAGTCCCGAGCAACAAACTTAAGGATTATGCAACTAGACCTCGCAATGGTGGTTGTTGGGGCTGTGGAGGTGGACACTTTGAGAAGGATTGCCCTCACAAAGTCGAAGCAGCCAAGGCAGCGATTGAATCCATGGCTTCCGCCCAACAGAGCCTCATGCAGGCCATGCTAGCTGCCAGTGAATTTGGCGCTTGGCCACCAATGACGGGAAACGAGGAGGAGCAGTCGCCAGAGACAACCGAGTAACTGACGACTGCGCTTTTACCATTATTTTGGTTCCAACAATAGAAGATATGGAAGACTCTTTATTTGATGTTTCATCACCCAAAGAGCCAGACCCGCGTATTGTTTTCTCTACGAAACCGGAAATTGATCACGTAAACGTTGCACTGAAATCTGGAAGAAGTATTACTCCACTACCTTACATCAAAGCAACATTGAATGGACTAAAGGTCACTGCTCTGATGGACACTGGGGCAACCCATAGATACATCAGTGGTGGTATGCTTAAAAAGCTAGATCTTCTACGTTTTATGACTCCATTTTTAACAAACAGAGTTGTATACACTGGGGACAGACCTACACGTCCAATTGGGACCATCACAATGCCACTTAAGTGGCAAGGTGGCGAACTCCCTGTAACATTTACTGTTCTTCCATCAGCTTCAGAATTCATCCTGTTAGGCTGCTCTTGGATAATGGAAAATAGGATTGTTATCAATCTAGCACAGAGGGAATATTTCCACCTTGATTTCCCGCATGAAACGTTTCCTTTCGACGACCCACCATCGCCGGAAGAAATGGGAAATGCAATAATGGATAAATGGGATGCATTGGTTACAGAATCAAAAAATCCCTCTGTCTCCTCAGCCGAATTAAGTGAGAGACTTTTAGCTCGAAGCAATTTGTCAGCAAAACAGAGATTTCAAATCTCACAACTTGTGAATAAACACAGACATGTGTTTAGTGACAAAGCTGGTTGCCACCCCACGTTGGAACATCCAATTCCAACTGGAGATGCACCTCCATTTAAATGCAAAGATAGACCAATGAATCCCAAAAAAGCTGAGATTTATCGGGAATTGGTTGCCGAATTGCTTAGAGATGGTTGGGCTGAACCTTGCGAAGGAAGTTACAAGAACCCTCCAGTTATTGTGGCTAAAAAAGATGGCGGTTACCGCCTTTGTATTGATTTTCGTTGGCTGAATAAAATCACAATTAAGGACGTCTACCAGATGCCCTCAATTTCCATGATTTTGGCCTGTTTAGGTGGAAAAAAGCTCTTTTCTACTTTGGATTTGACTAAAGGTTATTACCAAATAAAGTTGAAGCCAAGTGATAAAAGGAAGACTGCTTTCTCCACTTCTGATGGGACGTACCAGTTCACCCGTTGTGGTGACCTCAAATATTCCTATTTGAGTGCGCACCATATTTCCAAATTGTCTTATAAACATATTCAACAAGCTTATATGTTTTGTTTCAAGGTAAATTGAAATAAAACATACATTAATAAAATATAAAACAAGACACAATATTACCCAAATAATATTGTGTTTTGCAGCAAGTTTTGGCCCAGCAACAGCGTCAACCAATCGCGCTGCAGCGTGCATTGCTTTGATGATGCTGCTAGGCGTGTGCCTGGGCGGAGCATCCCTTCCCCTCGCGCGTGCCCGGCTCGATTGTTGCACACGACCCGAAGGCGGCCGTGTGTGATCTTCATGCAACTCGTCATCTGCGCAGCTTTTCTGAGCAGATTTAGAAGTGAGCCAAACGGTTTTGGCCCACTCTTCCCGCACTCTTGATTCCACCTCCAAACTGTTCACAACCGTGTCAAACTTCTGCCAAAACTGCAAAGTGTGATCTGTGATTCTTGGACGAATTGAGTTTCATCGCTGGTCTGTACCCACTGTACGGAATAGCAACTTTCTAGCTTGAATTACTACACGTAATTTAAGCCATTTCTGTGTGTGAATTGACATTGAGCTTGCTCTGTCGATTTGTAGTTCTTTGTGTCGAGCTTGCTCCACAAAGAAATCTGTGTGAAACTAACATCGAGTTTACTCTGTTAGTTTGAAGGCTTTGTGTTGAGTTTAACTCCACAAAGCGAATTGTGTTAAGACGGATTGTTACGTCGAGCTTGCTCCGTAATAATCAAACCGCTGTGTGCAAGACGTATTCTCGTGTCGAGCTTGCTCCGCGAGGATTTTAGAATATTTTAGCAACGTATTTTAGCGTCGAGTTTACTCCGCTAAAATCCCGCGCTCACACGACGCCATCGACGCCATCTTGGAGCCAACGGTCAACTGTGAGTGTAGATATTGAAGAAGAAGCCAGATCGACCCCAAACATTTTGAATAATACCTCCTTTGTATTTTGAACAATTAAAGCTATCTAATTTTTCCTTTACTCTGTGTAAAATTATTCCCCTAGACAAACATTTGGCCACAGAGTAGAAGTCCTGTACGGCATCTCTACGACGATTGCTTGTTAAATTTACCTAATTTAATAAGTAAAAACCCGGATCGCCGCACTTGGGGGCCCAGCCGGGATAGTTTTGATTGTTAAAACCCGATTTTTGCGAAAAAATCCTTTATTTCCATTGTTCTTTTTCAATTTGACAAAATGGCGACGCCAATGCAAATTGTAAAACGACAGCGAGGTCGACCAAGCACTCAGAAACGAGCAGCGACGGTTTTGCCGGCTCTCGAGCCTGAAATGCTTACAGAGAAAATTATTTCTGAAGAAATAACACCAGTTCCAGATCCGAAACAACTTAAGGATGCTGAAAATGAAGTTGCTAGAGCATTAAGCGCTTCAAGTGCGAGTTCTAACGACCAAGAACTCCCGCCACTTCCACTGGAGGAAGTGGAAAATACGTTACGTGAAATGGAAAGTGAATCGTCTCACGAATCACCTCCTCGCATGACCATGTTGGATGCTTTGAGAAATCAAGCACGCCAAGATGGCGCCCAAATAACGGACGACATGACGGTGGAAGAGATTCATCGCGCCATGATACGACTTCACACTGATCGTGCCGTTTCAAATTTACAATTTGAAATGGAACGAAAAGAAGCTGAGCTTCAACAACAAAAAGCGGAGGTTGAACTCCAACATATGGAACTCAATCGACAAAATGAGGAATTTCTAGCCCAAAAAGCTAGAGAATACCGATTAAAAGGTGAAGTGGAAGATCTTTCTAAAATGAACACTAGAAATGAACTTTCAATTCGCTCACACCAAGAGGCGCGAAGACAGCTCGAGCTTACCAAAAGTAAGCTGGAGCAGAAAAATAAAGAATTGATTGATTTGGCAGACCACTACCAACGCAATCATAATCAACTAGTGAGATATGCTGTTGAATTAGACACACGTGCTAAAACACAGCGTACTCGCGAAAGCAAAATAGCTAAGCGTGAAGACGAGATTTTTCACTCGCTGGATCAACCCAGTACGAGCGGACAAGTCAAGTCTAGCAACCCTGCTAAGCGATTACAACCAGAAGAATCGCAAAGTCAAATAAATGAGAATGAAATTCTCCGAGCTGATTTGTTGCGCGCTCAAGAAGAGCTTGCAGAAATGAAAGATCGTTTGCAAGCAAGGAATTATACTGACCAATTGGTGCAACCAGAAATGGCTGCGCCAACTGTCCCTATTTTGACTCCCGAAACAATAACAATTTCCGTTGTTTCAGAGTTAAGTAGCCAATCTGGATTATCGAGTGATGACGACCAACGTTCGCGTCGCCGCCATCGCTCAAAAAGAAAACGTCCTTCAGATTCCGAGGAACGGAGAGCTGATCGCAATCCGCTCCCAGGTAATCGAAATCCTATTTTTCACAACAGTGACCGACTGCTGGGGATGGTAGACGATCGAAATAGGGGGCATGAAACAGGTATTCACGTTGCTCGAACGATACCACTGACTCAACAACAAGATTCGTCGAAAAGAAGTCGACGAGAAATGAATCCAGCACGCGAACCACCCGACGGACATGAAAGCCCGCCAGGTGGGGGTCAGTATAGAAGAAATCCACCAGATGGAGGAAATCCAGATGGACATGGAGATGGACCACCTGGAGGTGGACGTCGACCGCCAGACGATGACGGCGACCCACCCGACCCACCTGAAACGCCACATTTCAACACGCCTTCGAATTCACAATCTGATTCAAGGTCGGATTCTGATGCGAATGCGCAACAAGAACGCGATAATCGACATCGATCTCATCGACGTCGACATCGAGGCCACTCTTCACGGCGTAATACACATTATTACACTGCTGAAGAAATTGATCGATTATTAGCTGATCGTCGATCTTCCGATCGATCTGACGCTACTGCCGATAATGCTGACATTGCACTACGACAGAAAATTGCTCAATATACTGCCAACAACTGGACTCACGATCTAGTTGATGAAAGAACTATTAGATGGGATCACATCAAACCCGCTTTATTCGATGGAGAATGGGAAGCTGGATCCACTCTTTTAGATGAAGTTTTACGAATTTCAAGGTTGAATGGCATTGCATGTCACACTGCTTTGAAAAGAGTAGTACCAAAAGCTCTTATAGATCGAGCTGAGAAATGGTTTTATTCTAAACAATTTCAAAACTGGAACCACTTTGTAGAAGAATTCATGACTGAGTATGGAGAGTCAAGTGAAGACTTATTACAAATGTGGGATAATCTTTCTCAAAATAAAGGCGAAAGTCTTCGCTCTTATTTAAGAAGGACTGAGGATTTATTGGTCACTCTCCCTTATACGATGGGAGACGCAGCCATTGATCGTCAATTCCGTCGTGGATTGACAGATTACTCAAAAAATGTTCTACTTTCTGTACGAGCACCTTATCCGGGTGGTTTCGCTGAATTAGCCAAATTTATGCGAGCTAATCAGATAAGGATTGACGAAAATTATAAAGCTTATCTACCAGCTGATGAAAAAGTTGCGTACGCTAAGCGACAGCAACGGAGAAAGGAGTTGGCAAAAGACACACGTTTTGCTAACACCCCTCTTTTGCAACCCCCAAAACGAGGAGATTTTTTGGCAGAGACTGCTAAGGAATCTAGAAAGGGATCGGATGGGAAAAATCCACATCCAACCCCTAAAGCTCACTTAGCCGAAGTGACAGATATGGAAGCTGCTTCTGAACCAGAGAAATCTGACTCGGAACCAGAAAGCGAGGCTGCAGCTGCTTTATTAGCCCGTAATAACGCAGTAGCTCGAAAATTTGGACCAAAGATGGCGCCTAAAAACGTTACTTTTGGTTCACCAAAGACAGACGCGCTCAGTAGATCGAAGTCGCCGACCCCGAAAAAGGACGAAGCCAAACGCTCAAGCTCGCCTTCGCCAAAAGTCGCAAAATCACCTGCTACTGACCCGTGTAACATTTGCAAAAAATTAGGACATTGGGCTAAAGAATGTCCTGATAGGAAAACGAGCAAAGACAAGATTATTGAGGAGTTCGAAAAATCGATGAAATCAATCGGCGAACTTCTAAAAAACTTGTAAGCGCGCATCCCGACGGTCTAGTGGATGCGACGCCTACCGCCTCGGAAAATGAACTAACACCATCTCAAATTTTAGATGATTTTTTAAATACTCAGATTAAATTAGAATTAGAAAATAATTTAATATTTCCAAAAATTGATGTTTCCAATTTAAGGCTTGTGCTGCAAAATGAGAACATCACTGAAGAATTTTTTAAAGAAAAAGTTCAACAAATAAAAATTGATTGGGAATCTAAAATAAAAGATGCTGTTACTTTACTTGATGAAAAAACTAGGCCAACACCTGAAATCATTGAAAGGTCAGATAAAATTGATTTACCTGGTCTTGATGAATGTATTGAAAAATTAATGGCTGCAACGCTAGTCACTAATGATTTATTGGACGAATTACCATTAGATCCGCCGATAGAAATTAAGCCACCGCGACGTTTTAAGTGCAAGTACGCGGACATACCAAACAGCAATGATTTGCCGACGATTCGATTGCAGACGGCAAACGGTATGATAACAGGGATGTTAGACTCTGGAGCTAATCGAAGCTTCATGGCCTACTCCGTAGTAATTTCGCTGAAACTGGAAGATGAAATTCGACCAATTGGACCGGATGTGAGAGTTACGACTGCTTCTGAAGATGTAGTCCCTGAAGGAACTCTCCTACTTTCTTTTGCGTGGACACACGGGATGTTAAGTCATCCATTCATAATTTTAAGAAATAAATATCCTATTATTTTATTAGGATGTGATTTCATGAATCGACTCAATATTCAACCAAATCCTAAGACCATGTCTTGGAATTTTGTCAAGTCTTTGAAAGAAGATTTACCTTTTGTTCCTCAAGCGATTCTTGATCGTTATCAAGAGTTCCTTGATCCACCCGAAGAAATCATGAGACGCGACTTTATTAAAGCAAATCACATGAAAGCTGGCTCTGCCACTGCGTGTCAAGCTAAAGTTGCAAATGAAGAAAATATAGTACAAAGACTTGTTAGCGACGCTAATTTGTCAATGGAAAATAATTTAATGCTTGAAAAAGTATTAAAGAAACATGAAAAGATTTTATCACGCCGACCAGGTAGAACACACCTCGTTAGGCATGAAATTAAACTGGACACTAAAGTTCCTATTAGAGTTCCGTTTAAAAGTGTAAATCCACAAAAACGTGAAATTATCCGTCAAATCTGTCAAGACATGTTGGATAATGGATACGTTGAACAAGCCACTGGAGACTATGGAATGCGAATAGTTCTAGTGATGCGTCCGGATTGTGATCCGAGACTCTGCATTGATTTTAGACCACTCAATGCACATACATTATACGACCCTCCTCAAATGCCGAGCATTGAGGAAATCTTGCGAGAACTCGGAAGATTTGAATGGGTCACAACGATAGATTTGTCAAAAGGCTATTGGCAGATAGAGGTTCATCCGAACGACCGTGCTAAAACTGCGTTTTGGAGCCCTTTGGGTCGACTACAATTTCGAGTCATGCCCTTTGGTCTCGTAAATGCGCCGTCAACTTTCCAAAAGTTGATAGAAAAGATTTTGGGGGACGCCTATCGAAAATTCGCATGGGCATACCTCGATGATATAATTATTATATCAAAAAATTTTGAAGAACACATGATTCATCTGGAAGAAATTCTGAGTAAACTTGAAAATGCAAATCTTCATGTTCATCCAGAAAAATCAAAATTTGGCAGAAAAGAATTAACTTTTCTTGGTTACAAGTTAAGTGTTCAAGGAGTTAGTGTCGACCCTAAAAAAGTCGCCGCCATTAAAGAAATGCCAGCTCCTTCAAATTTAAAAGAGTTGCAAAGATTTTTGGGAATGGTGAACTTTTTTCACAGATTACTCAAGAATCTAGCAGTCATGACGGAACCTCTACGTCCTTTACTCAAAAAGGATGTGGAATTTATTTGGTCAGAAATTCATCAAGAAGCTTTTGATCAAATAAAAGATGCTCTAACGAATGCAGAAACAATGGCCATGCCCGATTTGACAGAACCATTTATTGTGCATACCGACGCCAGCAGAAAAGGACTAGGCGCCGCTCTTATGCAAATGAGGGAAATCGATGATCAAAATATCGAAGTGCCTTGTGTTTATGCCAGCAGAAGTTTACAACCTGCTGAAATAAATTACAGCGCCACAGAATTAGAATGCCTTGCGGTAATCTGGGCATTACGTAAATTTCGACATTATTTGGAATTTACCACATTTATAGTAAGGACTGACCATCAAGCATTAAAATGGTTGATGCAGTTAGACGAACCTGCCGGAAGGTTAGCACGTTGGCAAATGGAGCTGATGCGCTACTCTTTCGAAATACAATATATTAAAGGTCCACTAAATGTTTTAGCGGATGCTTTATCCAGATCACCGATTGACAAACCGGAAAATCCTGAAGATGATGGAGATAATGACGAATTATTATCTTACTGTCCATCACCTCAACGAAATTGGAAAATGGGAAAGTTTCATGAGCTTCCTGTCTCCACGCTGGAGGAAAAGGAAGATCATGAATTCGTCAACTATTGGACTAAAATCTATGACCCCTCTGAGGAATCAGATGACGTCATAAGAGCGCAAATTTCAAGGAAATTCCAAGTTCCTTCGTCAAATGTTTTAATAAAAGCATTTGTCGCCAAAATTGTAGAACGTCTTGATTGTGAACCTCCCACAAGGGAAGACATAATTAAGGCACAGAAAGAAGATAAAGTGTGCCAATTGATGCGTAATTTTTTAAATTGTAATCAATTTCCGCCTGACGTCACAACGCGACTCCAGAGGAAACAATATAGAAAACACGCAACCACCTTCTTAATTGAAGACGACTTATTAATGCAATTTCATCCCACAATGTCTGATGAATTGGGGGAGGATGGGAGAGCACTCAAAGTTTTTGTACCTCAGACATTGAAGTATAAAATTATTTGGCTGATGCATGGCCACCCACTTTCTGGCCACCCAGGAATTGCAAGGACTCTTTATCGAGCACGCCGAATTTATACCTGGAAAGGCATGAAATCGGACATTACGAGATTCATTCGACATTGCGAGCGTTGTCAAGCTTGCAAGCCTCGAACGAAAGGACAAATTGAAGCAGCGCAAATGGGTCCTTACAGCCCATTTGACTGCCTAAGTGTTGATTTGACCGGCCCGAAACCTCGGACGCGCAAAAACAACACACATATTTTAGTCATACTTGACGTGGCAACTCATTGGCCAGAATTATATCCAATGTGTAACCCCACTGCTGGAAAAGTAGCAAATTGCATTTATCACCTTTCCATGAGCATGGGATTCCCTCGTAAAATTATTTCTGACAACGGCCCGCAATTTCGTGCCCAAGTCTTTAAAAAATTTTGTGAAAAGTTCAAGATGGTTCCAACACCAACTTCAACGTATCACCCACAAGCTAACCCGGTTGAAAGGGTTAACCGTGACATCAAATATTTGGTTGCAATTTATTCATCTGTTCATTCCAAATGGGACGAATATTTGCGTGAATTTGCATTTAGTTTGAGAACTACGGTGACGAGAGGAAGAGACTTCTCTCCCGCATTTCTTAACTTTTTTCGCGAACTCAGAGTACCTTGGGATCCAAGAATACCTGAAGGAATTTTGGTCGTAGATCCAAAAAACCCACATTTATACGTGCAAAAATTAGAAACCGTTATCGCCGAAACATATCAGCACATGATGTCACACGTGTTAGATTTGCGTAGACGAGTAAATCTTAAAAAAGAAGGTGAGAAGTTCTCCAATTTTAAATTAAACGATTTAGTTTGGAGAGATTCTCATGTTTTGTCGAGCGCTGCCCGCGGCATTGCAGCTGGCATCGCTGATAAAAGAACAGGACCATATGTAATAACCAAAGTATTACAGGGAGGATCCGTAGAATTGAGAAAGCTAGAAAATAACGAAATATTTCCAGCTATCCATTCATCTGAATTAACTCCGTATTTCCCGAGTTTCGACCAGGAAGTATGGTTAGAAGGCGAAGAAGTCGGTCAAAAGACTGAAAATATAATTAATACGTTAGATGACGATGAATTAAAGAAAATACCTGTCGATAATTCATCCAAACCACAAATGGAGTCAGACCTCGTGAATAACGACGTTGAACTTCGTGACAGTTTCAAAAAGCTTGAAATTGCTAAAAAATTAAATAAAAAGGTGTTTTTAGAAAAGAAACAAAAAACATCTGAAATAAAAGACTCATCTGACTCAGTCTCCGATGACAATGAAGACGGCGATTTAAATACAATAAATCCCTCGCCGACAAAGAGATATAATCTTCGGACTCGTAAACCGAGAGGAAAAAACAACATGTGTCTTCTCCCCTCGCTAACCTCGAGATCCAGGGATCAGCCGTATGACGTAAGGAGCAATTCCTCAAGCCATACTCAAACCAATCAAACAATAAGATTGGATGACGTCACTAACAGCGACGTTACCCAAACGTAACTTCCGGTATTTGAACTGATCACTTCGCGTCTGAGTTCACTTCGATCTCACACGTGTGCTAAGTGCTCATCTCCGAAAAACCAAAAGCGAAACAACTGGATAAATTCTCCCGAATCTTCAATTGTAAGTAGTTTTTTCTTTGGAATTTTCCAAAGAAAAACTAATAAATTAATTTTCGTTTTTCTTTCCATTTGGATTAGTCGTTCAAATGGAAGGAGAGGAACCGAAAGAAGGAAGCGAAGCCGGCGCCAACAGCCTCGAATTAGAAACAAATTCGACGCTGCTTGGTTCCGCAAACACTTCGAATACATCCGTGGATGTCACCGAAGAGTCCGCCGAAGCGTCCGCCGAAGCTCAAGCCGCTCTGGCCGACGCTGCTGCCCGTTTGCCAGTCACGCCGCCCCGACCACAACTTCGAGGAGGCCTATTCGCCGATCCAAACGGCGAAACTCGTGCACAGAGACACGACCGGGTAAATAATTTAAAATAAAATTACCTTTCAGTCATGAAAAGTAATTAAAAGTGCATTTTCACTCAGAAAACGCGAAAAGTTCGTTGGTAACGCCTTCGCAAGAAGGCGCCGCCATTATTATCATCAGATGGCGCTGTGTCTCGTTTTTGAGGCGTTGCTACGGTAACGCTCCAACATTGAAACATAGCCGTCGGAAACAACGTTTTTCACGATTTTTCAAATATTTTGAAAAATTTAATGAATCTAAACTGTCGAATGAAATCTCACCCGTGATTTTATTCACTGAAAATTCGGAAATAATTATTTTACACGAAAAAATGGATTTTAATTATTTCTTCGAATATTTTACAGATCATCCAGCTTCGGGAAACACATCTCGAACTGCATCCCGATGTTCCAACCGCTCCTGGTGTCTGGCGACACGCATTGCCGCCAGAAATCATAAAGTCGAAAGGACGACTGACGTTTTGGGCGGCCCGACACAAATTCTCCAAGGCCTTAAACAAGCGATGGGGAACGAAGTTTCGGATCGCCTATTTAATCGATGGATTCGGTCATCGCGACGCCCTCGAGTGGGCAATGAAGCGCGATACCTTCGGACCACTGCGAAACGTGTTGCTCGACTTCGCCTTCACAGTGATCAATCAAGAAACGCGAGACCATCGCCGTTACTTCAACGCTCCTGCGTGGGAGCGTCGACAGATTTTGGAGGATATTTTCCAACGCTTGGACCAAACCAAAGCCGAGGTTGTACGCCTCTACAACGAATCTTTCCGTGTAACAACGGACGGAAAGAAACGTTGGGTGCCGACATGCCAATCGGAGATGCATCAACTAGCCATGGGCGGATGTTTCCATGCTGATTTCGTGCCAAACCCGTATCCAGAGCCTGAGCCCCGGGTACAGGTCGCTTCCACCATCCACGTGGTGCCACCGCGCTCCACGTCGAGGTCACGATCTTCGAGGTCGCCCTACAGTGGCCGTCGTTCCTCCCCAACACAGTCGTCGGGGGAAGGCGCCATTGGAGGGTTACCTCCACTCCAGAAGGCTCGTCATCGCTCACATCACCGACGCGAGCCGACGCCGCCAAAAAGACATTCGAAGTCCGTGTCGAGACCCACATCCCGAAGCCGACCTCGAGTACAATCGCGCCAATCTTCCACGAGGAGTTCACTCTCGTCGCGTGAAGAAAGGTCCAACGCTTCACAGCTTGGCGCTTCCTCCTCCGGCCGGATTGACTGGTCGGACGAGATAGCGAAGGAAGACCAACGCATCGCCGCATTGCAAGCCGGTCAAGGAGACGTCAACACCTCTTTGCCGTTTGCTTGCCGTCCAGTTACCAGCGACATGCGACCAGACCCATCGGTGCCCGTGCCACAAGTGACATCGGTCATCCGTTTTGAGGGATACGTCTCTCACGAACCATTTCCCGCACAGGAGTGCGCTGATCTCTGGAGGCGATTCTCATCGTTTCCCGAGACAGCCCAAGCGATGTACCTCGCGCATCTGGACGAATACCAACTCGCTCAGATCCGCGAAGGTGAGAAGGAATGGCAATGGCTTGCGCGAGAGCTTGCGTCGTGCAAGTCCGACAAGCAACTGCAACGGACGCTGCAGAAAATGAACAGGAAATTGTCGGAGGGACTGCTTCGAATCCTGTTCCAAGGAGTCTTTCCCGACCCACAGATTGCTCTGGCGGCCGCCACTCGATTGTGGACCGTGCCGTTAGGGCTTCCACGAGCCTTGCTGGACGACTGGGAGTCAGTTCGCCCCGATCCTCCAACGATGCTCGCCGAATTGACGCAACAAGCCGAGGCGACTGGCGAAACTCCGGCTGGATCCGCCATTCGACTACGGCAGGAATGGGCTGCGCTGAAGCAGCGACGCGCAGCAGAACGAGCTACCGCCCGTCCCGCTGGCGCACCACCGTCATCCGCAGCTCCACTCCACGCTGCCATCACGGCAACGTCGAGTGTTTCCCGTGCAACCGAGGCACCGAGTTGCAACATCTCGTCTCCAATGGAGTGGCTCGACAGCGACGATCGCGAGTTCGTCGTGCCTGTGGCCTGCGGTGCCAGACCAAAGACGCGCACCCCGGCTTTGCGCAGATCCAGATCCCTCTCGATCTGCAAGAAGTCGCCGCCACCGCCGCCTCCTCCAAAGGATTCGCCGCCAAGAGATAGGGGATCAAATATGGCCACCCACCTCACCGCCTATCAACGTTTGCGCTCATTATACGCCTTTTGCTACATAACGAGCGCAACGAAAACAATTCTCCAGAACAGCGAGGATTTATGCAACCGAGTCCTCGCGTGGCTGGAAAACCACATCAAGGAACAGCAGCCGTGGATCCTACATCAACGCCTGGTGTTCGCTCGAATTACGCCTCAAGACCCGCAGGAGTATTTCGAGATGGGTTTTGGACGAAGGGATGGTGTGGACCGCATCAAGCAAGTGTGGCTCCACATCAACCCTGGCTTCCGGTCAGGACCAAACGCCGGCCGACCTTTGTGCACCGTCACGGAGCACAAAGATCCAAACGATCATTCGACGGACATGTTGCCGAAATAATTAGGGAACACGCCCGTTCATTAAAAATAATTCCTTTTTTATTTTTTTTTATATTGTAATAAAAAAGAATAAATATATATCCTGTTCCATTTTACTTTGAAACCTTGTGTATTTATTCCTATACTTACCTGTCTCTTTTTGGAAAAGAATAAGATTCTTTCTTAAAAGGGGGGGAAGTGTGGTGACCTCAAATATTCCTATTTGAGTGCGCACCATATTTCCAAATTGTCTTATAAACATATTCAACAAGCTTATATGTTTTGTTTCAAGGTAAATTGAAATAAAACATACATTAATAAAATATAAAATAAGACACAATATTACCCAAATAATATTGTGTTTTGCAGCAAGTTTTGGCCCAGCAACAGCGTCAACCAATCGCGCTGCAGCGTGCATTGCTTTGATGATGCTGCTAGGCGTGTGCCTGGGCGGAGCATCCCTTCCCCTCGCGCGTGCCCGGCTCGATTGTTGCACACGACCCGAAGGCGGCCGTGTGTGATCTTCATGCAACTCGTCATCTGCGCAGCTTTTCTGAGCAGATTTAGAAGTGAGCCAAACGGTTTTGGCCCACTCTTCCCGCACTCTTGATTCCACCTCCAAACTGTTCACAACCGTGTCAAACTTCTGCCAAAACTGCAAAGTGTGATCTGTGATTCTTGGACGAATTGAGTTTCATCGCTGGTCTGTACCCACTGTACGGAATAGCAACTTTCTAGCTTGAATTACTACACGTAATTTAAGCCATTTCTGTGTGTGAATTGACATTGAGCTTGCTCTGTCGATTTGTAGTTCTTTGTGTCGAGCTTGCTCCACAAAGAAATCTGTGTGAAACTAACATCGAGTTTACTCTGTTAGTTTGAAGGCTTTGTGTTGAGTTTAACTCCACAAAGCGAATTGTGTTAAGACGGATTGTTACGTCGAGCTTGCTCCGTAATAATCAAACCGCTGTGTGCAAGACGTATTCTCGTGTCAAGCTTGCTCCGCGAGGATTTTAGAATATTTTAGCAACGTATTTTAGCGTCGAGTTTACTCCGCTAAAATCCCGCGCTCACACGACGCCATCGACGCCATCTTGGAGCCAACGGTCAACTGTGAGTGTAGATATTGAAGAAGAAGCCAGATCGACCCCAAACATTTTGAATAATACCTCCTTTGTATTTTGAACAATTAAAGCTATCTAATTTTTCCTTTACTCTGTGTAAAATCATTCCCCTAGACAAACATTTGGCCACAGAGTAGAAGTCCTGTACGGCATCTCTACGACGATTGCTTGTTAAATTTACCTAATTTAATAAGTAAAAACCCGGATCGCCGCACCGTATGCCTTTCGGTCTGTGCAATGCACCCAGTGCGTTCCAAAGAATGATGGACCAAGTGCTTGGAAAAGCTCAACACAAGTGGGCTCTCGCATATCTTGATGATATCATCATTTTCAGCGACTCATTTGAAGAACATCTTCAACATCTTGATGACATTTTGTCAAAATTAGATGCAAACAAGCTAACAGCTAGTCCATCAAAGTCATTTCTCTGCCCAGAGGAATTGAATTTTCTTGGATTCACAATGTCAAATGGGAATTATAGCCCAAACAATGACAAAGTGGAAGCTATCATAGATTATCCGACTCCTTCCAGTGTAAAGCAGCTACAACGCTTTATTGGAATGGTGGGTTTCTATGCCGCTTTGATTCCAAAACTGAGTATCACTCAAAAACCATTTTTTGCCCTCTTAAAAAAGGACGTCAAATGGCAGTGGTCCGAAGAATGCAATACTGCGTTCGAGTATTTGAAGAATCAACTTGCTGTAGGAATTATGCTGCCTCTGCCTGATTTTGCACGCAACTTTACCATCCACACGGATGCAAGTGGCGGCGGGCTCGGAGCTGTCCTGATGCAACTTGATGACCATGGTGCTTTAAGACCAGTGGCTTATGCCAGCAGAACTCTGCAAGGTGCTGAAAACAACTACAGCACCACTGATTTGGAATGTTTAGCTGTGGTTTGGGCCGTTGATAAGTTCAAACCATACATTGAATATTCTGAATTCCAGGTTGAGACAGACCATCATGCTTTGAGATTTCTCATGACGATGGAAAATCCAGCTGGCAGACTGGCTAGGTGGGCAATGAAATTGCAAAACGAAAATTTCACTATCAAGTACAGAAAAGGCACCGACAATCAAGTCGCAGATGCCCTGTCTAGAGTCTCCCTTGATAACGGCAATCCATTAGAAGGCAAAGCGACATTAGAAGAGGTTATGGAGCCTGTTGCTCTGGCTTATCTCTCCAATGAAATTGACGACTCTATGAGTTTTGAAAACATTATTTCACAGCAACGTGCTGACAAACATCTTTCCAAATTAATCGAATGGTTAGAATTGGGTGATGACCAACCTCGTCCAGAACTCCCTAAGTTCTTGGAGGACAAACAGTACGACTGCACACTCACGAGAAAAGGAATGCTTATCATTTATGCACCTTTTAAAACTGATTTCTTTGTAGAAGAAGAAGATTTGGGGACTGGATTTAAAATCTTTATCCCACCATCCCTTCAATTGACAGCACTTCAACTAATTCATGATCATCCAATGGCTGGACATGGAGGAATTGAGGTGACTTTAGAACGATTGAAGAGAGTTTACTTTTGGCCTGGTATGCAAAAAGATGTAAAACATCACGTAGCTAGCTGC
The DNA here is from genome assembly GCA_949358305.1 of Strigamia acuminata. Lineage (NCBI taxonomy): Eukaryota > Metazoa > Arthropoda > Chilopoda > Geophilomorpha > Linotaeniidae > Strigamia > Strigamia acuminata. Next base: position 57,703,229 of record OX442314.1, read on the forward strand.
GACCGCTGCCAGCGTTGTAAACCAATCCAAAGAAAGCCAAAAGGACTAATGATCCCAACTTCCCCAAAGATTGGTCGGTTTGAAAAGATAGGAATTGATTTAATAGGTCCACTTCCTAGAACATCAAATAGAAACAGATTCATTTTAGTCATAGTAGATTATGCCACAGGCTGGATGGAAGCCACACCGCTAAGATCTTCAAAAATGGTTGTAATCGCACCAATTTTGAAACGATTCTTTAGCAATCACGGGTGCCCTCGCTTCATGTTGAGCGACAATGGCCCTCAGTTCATTTCTGACGTTTATCAGACTCTGTGTGATGATGCGGGGGTTGTTCCACTAAAAACGACGCCTTATCATCCTCAGACAAACCTCACTGAACGTGTTAACAGAAATATTAAGATCATGCTTAGGATTTTTACTTTTGAGCACGATCATTGGGACAGATGCATTGATCAAATTAATTTTGCATTGCACTCTGCACCAAATGTGTCTACCGGTTTTACACCAGCAATGCTGACGTATGGCAAGGAAATACGACCTTTTTGGGACAATCGAGATGTGTCTTACGACACCCCATTCGACCCAGAAAGACCTTTTGACGCTGCCAGAATGCTAGTCGCTAGACACCAAACTCTGATTGCTGCAGCTCTTAAAAATAAGAGTCTGGCCCAAGCAAAACAGAAAGGATATTACGACCGACACCGCAGTGACGAGACATTCGAGGTTGGAGATTTAGTTCTGCTAAAAACTCATCCCCTGTCCAATGCTGCTAATCGGTATGCTGCATCCCTCGAAGATCGCTTTGAAGGACCATATGTAATTACCAAAGTTTACAATTCAAATGTATATGTTTTAGCTAAACCAATAACTTTACAAGTTAAAGGCTCTTACAATATTGTACAATTGAGAAGGTTCATTCCTTCGGAAGAAAAAGCTCAGTGGCCTATTCAAGACAAGGATGATGAAGAAGTTCCTGAGAACCAACCTGCAAATACTGGAGCAGCAACAATCTTGCCACAACCAGTACGACCAGTGGATACGGATATCGCAATCAAATTGCCAACACCCGTAAAACCTTGGAGAAATCCAAAGAAGAACAGGAATTTGCCCCTGCCAAACATGGATTTGCAAAAACCCACGGCAGCATGGCCAAAACCGAATTTGAATTCAAAAAGACCTCAAAGGAATCACACAATACCAATACGATATCGTGATTGACCACTAGGGGGAACACCTTCGAATTCAAAAATCTGTTCGACCAATCACGAAACGATTACATAGCATCTGCGGCCCTTGTGCGACGCACCCAAAACGTTTTTTTATAATACTTAACAAAGAAATCTGCACGAATTCATCATTCTCGCAGCGACAGGCAACTAGCAAGTTACTTTCCATTCTTTCTCGATTTCAAAACTATTCGAAATGGATAAATATCCAAAAGGAACCCGCACGAAATGTCCAGTATGCTTAGGAAAGAGATTCACGCGACACGAAAATTGCGCTTTTACGCAATGTGGGAATTGCCTGGGGAAAGGCCACGTGGACGAAAACCATCAACTGGAACGCTTTTTCGAAATCAACATGACCGTCCCCGGGGTGCCGATCTCAGACAAAAAACAAGAGATTAGTTGGATGCACATACGTACACGCGCCGAACGAGACGCAGCTGAGAAGGCATTTTATGCCAAATCGGTCGCGTCAACTTCCACCAGACCGAACCCGAAGACTGTCCGATCGTCGAAAGAATTAACGACAAAGACGTCAACGAAAAAAATCGCTCAATCATCGGAGAAAACGACCAACATGAACCAAATGTCTCGTAAATCGACAAAGAGTTCGAAGCCGTTTGTGAAAAAGATGACTGAACCGAAGGAATCGAATGGCAATAATTTGCCAAAAGCTGCGCCCGCCAAAACGGCGACTGCAGCCAGATCTGAAATCTCCCCAGCTCTCGTAAAAATAAGAGAGACGCTTCGTGCCCAAAATCCAACCTGGTCGAAAGACAAGGTGGTGACGATAGCGAAAGAGAAGCTAAAGTGGCAGAAAGTTGCGGATTATAAATTGGAACGAAGACTTCGCGCCGCTCTTGCCGCAGTTGAACGACCCGCGTGCTCGAACTCATCGGAAAAATCGCCGACGGAATTAGAATCGACCTGGAAATTGAAATTTCCTACAACTTCACTGCCACACACAATCACGTCGGGTGAAGTAATCGAAATGACAGAATCTGTCGAAACCCCGGCGGTCGTGATGCCACCACTTTTCGGCGAACGACCGACAAACTTGACTTTCCAAGTGAGTCCGATTAATGACTCCAAGGAGGTCGCCGTCGAGGATATGACTAATACGCTCAGCGCCATGGAAATCGAGCCGTCCGAACCAGCTCAGCCGATGATCGAGGAACCGCGAACGTCTCCTCCGCCCCTTCCGCCGCAAACGAAAACGGAAAAGAAAACCAGATCCGCCGCAAAGAAGGAAAAGAAAGTTCGACGAAACTTGGCGAAAGAACTGCCACACGTCGAAGAAGACAAACGCGAGGACGACGAAGATTTACCGCCAACACCCGGAAAATCGCTGGAATCGTAAAAGTTCGAAGAAGAATTGGCCAGGTTTTGTTCGAAAAAACCTTTATAGTGCCAGAAATCGATTGTTGTTTACATTTTTTAAGTGTTTTTTCAATCTTAAATAGCATTTAGTAGTAATAGTCCTAACTTTTATTAGGATCTAAGTATTTAAAAGTATTTTTACTTACCATTTAATATTAAAATTGCTTAAATAATTACAAAAATCGTTAAAATTTAAAAATTCAAGTGTTTTATTCATGTTACAAGTGTTGTACAAATTTATTTTTCATAGTATCAAATTGTAGTATTCTCTTCATCCTGGGGGTAAGTGTGCGTTGTTTTTATCGGTGTTATTTCCCATTGTTACCCACTGGTGATCCGCGCTCTAGCTGTATCAGCTCATCCGCATTAAGGTCATCTGTTTATCTGTAAAAAAGAAAAGTAATGATTAGTTTATAATTAGAAATTAACTTTCAAACAACCACTTCCGTGATTGTGTTGAGGTACCCCTCTCAGTACTTACCTTTTTTAGGGGGGGAAGATGTGACCGGCTGCCCGATCAGTCCGTTCACTTACCTGCAACACACGGCGCTTCCACGGCTCTCGCGCACCTCGTGTGTTTCTCGCGCGCACCTGACGCGGTCCCCCGCGCCAGGTGGAGCTGATGGTCGTTGGCTCCGCCAATTGGGAACCGGAAGTGCCCTTCCGGAAGTGGTCGGCCCCGCAGAAGGCCCAGAGAGTTCTCTTGCAACCAGCGTGGTGAACGGTCGCTTCCACGATCGTCCTCCAACACTGGCGAATATGACGAATCCGATTGGCATGGCGACTCTGTCGCCCTCCGGGACTTGATAGTCCGTGTTCCCCGCGCCTGTCCTGCGTTCTCCGTGAACGCAGCGGCGACGCGGCCGAAACAGTATTCAGACCACGCGTGTCATTCGGCCAATGGCCGCCGTGCCACGCGGTCTTGTTAGGGATGGCTGTTCTTCAGCCATCGCATTGGGAAATGCACTGTAGAGACACCACATCATACCCCTAGACATAATAAAGCTTACCTTAAACTAAACTTGTGTCTCTTGTGTATTTCGGAAGTGTAATTTATCGTGTGTGTTGTGTCCAGCGGCCCGTGGCTCTCCCCCGACCACGTGGCGTCCGTCCAAACACTCACAGAGCAATCTAGGACAGGAAATAACATTTTAACATCACTACGAACATAAAATTCCAAACAAAAGAATGAAGATAAATGGCAGAAACTTACGACTATAGAATAAAATAAAATAAAACATATAGGGGGGTTCAACCAGATATTTCTCGTGATGAGCGCGAACAGCGAAAACGATTAAAGACTGGTCTTGCAAACTGCAGACAGCTTCGATCCCACCAAAGAATTTCTTGCCGAAAAACACTGAATTAAATAAAAATAAATAAGAAAAAACAAAGATGATCAAATTTTACGGGAGATACCGAGATGTGTATTCATGGACCAAAAATTAAGAAAATAGCACTAAAATTGGAGTAAAGGTTCGGTGGGAACGACTCAAATTCAAATTAACACACACAACACGATAAAAACAACTCGTGCTTACACATCTGAGGAAATTATACGTACGATTCATGAGTGATTTTTCCGACCGAAATTTTCGCATCCCATCCAGTCCTTTGTCTGTTTCGTGGCTACGGGGTTTACGGACGTGAATCATGGACATCGTTCTCGACAGAACGAATCTTTACACTTTACCACATCTACGTATGGTAGCCTAGAAGGATCATTCCTCCGGTAGAGTAATACCTTGTTTGCACCAGAATGTTTGGGCTAGCCTAACATTTAAATCTAGTTTTGGATAATTTAGCCTACACAATTAATAAATGCATTTGCACCAAGAATCAAAAATCCACAAATCTAGGCTAGCGTGCAGCCAAGAGACAATCAACTGACCATACTACGCACAGAATTGTGGAAGTGACATTGGCAGTTATCTAGTTCACACAACTGGATTAAAATATCTAGTTTAAAAAATTTTAAACTAGATAATTTTGGGCTAGATGCGTTTGCACTAAGAACTAGAACTAGATTTAAATGTTAGGCTGAAACGAGAACTAAGGCTTCGATCAAACAGAGAACAGCATCCGCAGACGCTGTCAAAACTGAATGCCGTGTACCTGAGTGTGCCTTTTTTATTTGATTCATCCGTTTCATCTGAAAATCCATTTTGGAAGAAATCAAGAATCGATTGCAACAAGAAAACGGCGAAGTAGCCAGTAGATAAGCCGGAATAAGTTCTTACAAACCAATCCAGATGAGAATTGCTTTATTGATGGGAAAACTTGTCAAACCATCTTAATATGATATGCATCAGTTGAAAACGTTTGCGGATTCCCAAAATGGGATTCATGAACGATGTGAACGCCAGACTTATTCAGCAAGTCTAGTTACACATCAACCCAGGCATCCGAGTAGTTTATGAAATGAGAAAGTAATATTCCACAGAAAGATTTTAAGTTATCTCTCCGTTCTAAAGTGTGCCACCTACATTTTCAGGATAAAATCATTGTAAAAAGTGACAAGTTTATAATTAATGAAAAGGAATTGGAGCTAAAAAAAAGACAGATGGAAGCTAACAAATGATACCCCCCCCCCCCAATTCCTGAAATTTTCCCTAATTTACCAAAATACTTAACTAAAACAAGTGCTACAAGGAGTCTCCTAAAAAAAGAATGCCTTTGCCAACTAAGAAGAGGTCTGCAGAACATCAAGCATCTTCATGTGCAGTTCATCCAGCAGTTGAATTTGAAAGCAATGAATCTCAAAGTGCACAAGTAAATCCACAACTTAATGTGAAAGTGAATGTATTAGCACTTAAAAAGAAGCATTTGGAAAAAAAGATAAAATTTCTAGGAATTCAAAAAAAGCGACTGCTGAAACATGCAATCCAGCTCTTACTAACATGACATCTTGTGATGCAGACATTCCTGAGGAAGTAAAGCTATGGATGGCCGTTTGCCACCTCCGGCGGGAGGGGAAGCGATAGGTGGCGCTGATTTAAGTATCACTAAATCCATGTTACGAAACTTAAAAACTTAAAAATCGACAGCGATAAGTGGAATTTTTAGGATGTAAATTCTTATTTTAATTTTCTTATTTTACAGGAAGATAGGCAACCTAATTATGATTGGCCAGCTGTTCGTAAACCGCGCGACATAGAAGCTTGGAATGATAAAGTTATTGATTATTCATCTGCCTGTTCAGGTTTTATGTGTTATAGCTAGGTATTGCCATCACACTGCTAATATATTTATTTTTAGGCATCACAATTCACTGGGAGAAATATCAAGCAGAATCACGGGAGAAATATGGTCAGATTACGGCAAACCAGTTTAGAAGGCGTGCAGTGGCTTTGCTGAATAAAGCAAAAGTTTCCAGGAAATCTGAAATTTGATTGTCTCGGCACGTCTCACAGCATCGTCACTGCAGATGGAGACTACGGTTGTGACAAGATAAACTCTCGTAGGACTGCTAAATAAATATTTGATTTAAAAAATGTATTTTAATGTACCGGTATCTAGTTTTCACAATACATATAATAAATGTCCAGTTTGTCAGGAAACCAGCAAAAGCTGTGTTAAGATAGTTTTGGGCTCATATCTTGAGGCTGTCCAAACATGCCCAAATTACCACTCAAGAACTTGGTCATCTCAACCACTGATTATAAATCTCTGCCACATGGCAATCTTACTATTGCTGCAAGCATTCTTCTTTCGGGGTCAATGCGAGTGAAAGCAATGAACTTCCAGGCATTCCAGAGTAAACAAAGTCAATAATATTTCTTATAACTATGCTTATTTTTGGTTATCAAAATTCATATAACTTGCTTTTCATACCGTACTTTCAATGCAATTCAGAAGCATTACTTAGTTCCAGCAATCCATCAAGTTTGGGTCAAAACTCAAGAGGCAATTATTGCTGCTGTTGCAGGAAAAGAACTAAGCTTACATTTAGCTGGTGATGCACTATGTGATAGCCCTGGTCATTATGCTAAATATGGTTCTTACACGCTCATGGATGTGAAAAATCCACAAATTGTGTCTATGCAGTTTGTGCAAGTAAGCAATCACTGTGAAAACAAAATTATATAATAATTCAAATTTCTGATTAGTGCAATGAGGTGACAAGTTCAAACGCAATGGAATTAAAAGCATTAAAAAGAGGGATCAAACATCTGCATGAAAATAAAGTAGGAATTAAGAGTTTAACAACTGATCGCCATGTTAGTGTAAAAAAGTTTTTGCGCGAAAATTATAAAGAGATCACACACTACTTTGACGTACGGCATGTGGCAAAAGGTAAATTTGGTTTAAAAAAATTACTTATTACTTTTAACTTGATTAAATTTTTAGGAGTAACTAAAAAAAATAAAGCAAAGTGGAAGGCATCAGCATGCAAACAGTTGTTGGATTGGTCGCATTCCATTTCCAATCACATTTATTGGTGTGCAGCATCCAGTCGTGGAAATAGCACACTAGTTCAGAAGAAATGGAATTCAATTCTCAACCACATTTGTAATCAACACGAGGGTCATGGTGTATTGTTTACAAAATGTGAACATGGACCTTTAGATAAGGACCGTGAATGGCTTCAAAAGGATAAAAAAAATTCCTGTTTACATTTCTGTATGTCATAATCTGTACTTTTCCAGGATCAAAGCTTTACAAAGAATTAGAAGTAATTCTAAAAAACAAAATTTTATTACATGATGTTGGGCATCTCTCACCCTTGGGACAAACCTCACAGCTGGAATCTTTCCACAAGATTGTATGTTTTTTTGCACCAAAATCACAAAACTACTTTTATAAGTAAATGGAAACAAGGTAATTTCTAAAAATTATAACATTCCACCATGTTAAAATTTTTTTATAGTTTAGATTGATACTTGCAGCACTTTATTTTAATGAAAATGCAAGTAGAGATCAAGGGGTTTCAGGAATCGGTGAAAAGCAATGATCAGTCTCCTACCCAAAACATAAGAAAGGTGATGCAGTATTAAAACATTTGAGAACTATCGGTCGGATTTTAAGGATGTTTACATGAATACAACAATTGAGAGACACTCGCTTCCGGCCGATTACGAGCTGAAAATCACGCTTGTGGTGGTGGATAAGTTTTCGAGCAAGACGGTCCAGTAATGGTTGGTTAGGAACGTTTGGAGCGGAACGAGCAGTTTGGAATTGCCGCAGCATTAACGTTAACGCACCGGGGCGAATACGGAACCGCGCGGATGGGCTTCGCGCGTAAGAGAAACCAATGTGTTTATTATCATTTCATTATTTCTTTGTTTTATTCTTAAATTCAACGCGGAATAGGGACAACGCGGAATAGGGAGTTTTTTGACGAGTAATGGGGACGCGCGGATCGGGCCCCCGTTGATTAGGTCCTGGCCGCTTGTTCACATGGTAAACCTTGTGAGTGTTCGGACGGACGCCACGTGGTCAGGGGAGGGCCACGAGGCGCTGGACGCAACACACACGATTAAAACAACACACGAAATACACAAGAGACCAGTGTTGGGCACGGTACAGTACCGGTAACGGCGGTACAGTAACGCCGGTACCGTTACTGTACCGGAGGCCTGTACCGCGTTACTTTTTCAGGATAGGGCGGGTAGCGGTACCCGTACCGCGTTACTTTCTGTGGAAAGAGCAAGTACCGGGTACCGGTACCGCGGTACATTTGGCGCCATGCAGTACCGGTACTCGGGAAAACGCGAGAAAACACGAGATTCTCGTGTTTTCTCCCGTTTTCCACTTTTTACACAATAGTGCTAAACTATAAAATGAAATAAAAATTAAAAAATATTTGTACATTTAGTTGTTTGTAACTGTTTAGTTGTTTGATGTTGGTCGTTTTTCTATTTCGACCAGTCCTCCATCATGAATTCATGATTTGCACAATCGAATCGACGTGTATCAAGTATCGTTTATTTATTTAATTCGAAATGTGTTTAAAGCTACTAAGGCCAGGCCAGGCCAGTGTGTTCGGCCACGGCCACGAACAGCACGTTTTTGAATCGTTCTCGCTCCTCCGACGATACCGTTATGTAAAAAAGACAATATTAATATTCGACGATTAATTCATTTTAAATTTATTAATTATTACCTTGTACTGTACACATTTCAGATAAAAGCGGTTTAGAACATCCAATAACCGCTGAAAAATGGCAAATATATATATAAAACACCAAAATTTCGAACGATATTGAAGAATTAGAAAAGTAATAAAATTAAAACTTAAAAAAAAACAATTGAAGGAGTCCCGGTGTATTGATAGGCCTAAGCCTCGCTCCAATTGTAGCCATGGAGATGATTGTTATTGTTTAATAATAAAAAGAAGCGTAAGATACACTTTTTAACTTTATTATCGTGGAAAACGGGAGAAAACACGAAAATCTCGTGTTTTCTCGCGTTTTCTCGAGTAACGCGAGATGTACCGCAAAATCCCGGTACCGGTACTGTACCGGGACCCTGCGGTACTTTTTTAGGACGCAGCAAGTACCGCGTACCGGTACCGCGTTACTTTTGGTGGGCGCAGAAAGTACCGGTACCGGTACCGCGGTACATTTTTCCCGTTGGCGCAAGTAACGATACCGGTACCGCGGTACGTGTTGGAAGTAACGTGCCCAACACTGCAAGAGACACAATATAGTTTAGTTATGGTTTTATTGGATTGTCTAGGGGTATGATGTACGTGTCCCAATAGTGTATTTCCCTAAGTGCGGCGGTTCCTTCGAACCGCCCCTAATCAGACAGCGTGGCACGACGGCCATCGGCCGCCATGACACGCGCGGTCGGTATTCGCTTTTGGGCCACGCCGCCGAAGTTACGGATAACGTCCGGCGGACGTGGCGCAACTGGACGCTCAGGTCCCGGCGGGCGACAGCGTCGCCACGCCGATGGTTTTAGTTATCTCAGTCGCCAGTTCGGAGGTGACCGCAACGCGACCGTTCACCTTGCTGGCAGTTCAACAACTCGGTTGTCCCTACGGGGACCAACCACTTCCAGAAGGGGCGACTTCCGGGGCCCAATCACGCTTGACCAAAGGCCCGCAGCTCCACCTGGTTGCGGGGGACCGCAACAGGCTGCGCGAGAGACGAGAGGCGCCGGAGCTGCGCCAAGTGCATTGTCGTTGCAGTGAGTGACTAGTGTTCCTATTGGAGCAATGGTCAACTCATTGTTTCTACTGAGCATATATTCCAGTGCAAACCGGAAATAGCTCGCTCTTGTTTTTGTTTCTGATTTGTGATATTTACTTGAGCCCTTTTCTACGCTTCGCTTCATGCCAACATTCCGTTGCGGGAGTACTTTGATTAAATTCAGTACTCGAACCCCTTTCCTGTTGAGACTTTAGATTCATTTCTACTGTTGGATTGATGGAACACATTGATTAAATTCTGTGTTGGTTGCACTTGGGGCAACAAAATGGACAGGGTCTATTGAGAGATATTAGGTTCACCTCTAGTATTGGAATGATGGAGCACATTGATTAAATTCTGTGCTGATTGCACTTAGGGCCAATGAATTGACAGGGTCTTTTCTAATCAGTTATTTTTACAGTTTTCCAGATTTGACTATTAGATTATTAGTAATCTAATAAATCAAATCCCAACTTTCATGACCGGATTTATTCGTAAATCCAACTTGAATTATAAGTCCTTTTGATGAGTCTTAGAACCAAGGCCAAATACACTTGTGACTTATTTTTATAAGTTACAAGTTGATACTTACACGGATCCAGAAGTTGATTGCTTTATGTGATAAGTTGGAAACCAATTTATCCGTACGCAATTATTTATTTAAAGTCTAACTTTGTGCAATTTACGTCTAGCACACAGCGGTTTGATTATTAGGTACTATAGACATAGAAGAAGAAAGTTCTAAAGAACCATTAGAATTGACAGGATATATTTGCTAGATGAGATTTTTAATTTTATGTTATCGGTCCTAGCAGTCGCTGTCTGCTTAACCAAGTTAGCACAGTGGCAAAGTGTGACTTTATCTCATCAAATTGACAGATTCAGTCAAGCCAACCATCTAATACGACCCACCAAAGCTCATCAGAATTACTCCATCTGTTAAGATTGGGACAGCAGGCTGACAAATTTGGTGTGCAATTAGAGATACCATTGAGTACTTTCACTTGAGACTCAACCACTCCTGACCGAAGCAATTTGTGAAGCGTGCCATCCAACTTCTTGGCGTTGCGGCACCAGATCCACAACCACAATTTTTCAGCTGTTCTGAACTTTTCTATAAATGTGCAAAAGATCAAGCCACAAAACAAATACACGACCATACAATGCACCACGGAAGGAAGACCTCGTTGCCCTTCTTTGATATGTTAGGGTCACAGACAATCTACAATTATGCGATTTCAATTCAGAGTTTCTTTTATTTTGTGGATGCAAACCCCACATTTGCAGTCACAATGAGTGAAGCCTCTCCAAACCCCTTTTCAGAACCATGCTTGCAAGAAGTCTTGCAGCACAGCATCCCAGCTACCCCTTATCAGGTGTTTATATCAACCCATTCTGCCCTTCATTAATTATTCTCGTCACAAGTTGCGTCCAAGACAGGATTATGCTAATGCCCACTCAGCAAAAAGTCAAGCAGTATCAGTGATGCCTTTTGCAGTAAAACCTTCTGCAGTGAAAATAAGAATAGAGAAATTAGTCTTAAGAAAAAACATGAATATTATTATCAGGTAAGCACACATATTTAATTTTAGAATCAGTATTTCAATTTCTTTTCTATGTATGCAGGTACTTAGGACGAATGGCAGCAACTCACAGACAATGGTGAGATTTTTGCATCTACACTGGAACAGAATTATTCTTGCCAAAACTAAGTGATGCTCAGCATTACTTGTAGAAAATTCTGATCAACTAATTGACTTAGTCTTCAAAGAGTATTTTATATTTTATATTAGAAAATAAATGGAATATTTTTTTCCCTAATTTTAGGTTGTTGTGGCAGTAGTCACACCTTTGATGGCACAAGTTTCTGAAATGGTTGAAGCTGGAGGGGTAGACAGTTATCTGCAAAGCTCCTGAACATTCACAACCATTTCGAAAAGAAATAATGCTTACGGGCACTAGGTGCAACGCTGTTTACAGCTGGAAAAATTCAAGCTACTCTCTTCTCCCCCATCATTCCACTCCCTCCTTCCCCAAGGGGTCAGTCTACCTCGCAACGAGGGGTGGCCAGGGGCTAGAGAGCAGTGTGTGGAGTGACGTGGGTGACAAAGCTACCTTGCTTATCAAGTGGAGATGAGTCGGACCCTATTAAATCTTCTGTCAAGGAAAGAAACCAAGCAAAATCCAAACAAAACACACAACATCCAATAAGTAATAAGCTTATGTCTAAAACAAATAAAAATCAATTTCCTTTTCAGAATGAACAAACAACTGGAAAACAGTTTAATAGGAAACCACAAAATATATTAGAGAAAACTGAAATAATAAATTTAGAAAATTTATTTTCAAAAATTTGTAAAGTTTTAAATTTATAACTTTTCCGGGATGTCAGCTACCTTGCTTATCAAGTGGAGAGGAGTCGGATGAGCTAGAGTACAATGCCACGAAGTCAGTTAAGAAAAGTGAAATCGGGGGTGTGCATTCAAATCGATTTTGTGGCTTTTGCAGAATATCCAAATATTACTTTACCTTGATAAGTTAAGTTAGTTTTTGTTAGAAATTTTGTTAGAATTTTGTTCCAATCTTTACACCATTTCACTCTCAGGCTAATCTTCTGTTCGAACCTTTAGCTTTTTCAAAAATGTCTAATGTGCAGTGGAATTTGATCCTGATTGACCTAATCGAGATCATTGACATTTCTTCAGGCGATGAGGCCATCGAGGTGGTTGAAGGGCAGCAGTCGGACTCAAGACTCCGATGATGGGACAATGGTTGTTATACAACCAATAAGAAAGCGTCCTCGAGATAGTTTCAGACACGAATGCACATGGTAAATAACTAATTTGTAAGGTATATGAGATTGTAGTTTAAATTTCATTTTTAATTAACAGTTCAAAGGAATTGATCCTTATACATTTGTTTTAAATGGTTATCCGCATCTGTCGTATGTGGATCTACTCACGCTTTTGCGTGCCCGTTTTTGTGCCATTCAGGCAAGAGTGGTGGTGGGAAGAGAGTTGGATGCGATCATCCAGCGCTTGGTGGACGACAACCAGGCGCGTGATGTCGTGATAGCAAATGATCCTGTTGCAAAGGATTTCTGCCGGAGACTACCTAGACCATGTGCAGCATTTTGTAGCGTTGTCGCTATTGTGCCGAAGTTTAGTTACGCGACCCTATCCTCCAATGGATGGAGATGACCAGATGGAGCTGGGACATATGATCCCAAATGCAGTTCGGTTATTACCAATGCAATTATAATTTAAATAAATGAATAAATATTAAAACTAAAATCTTATACTCGTATCCTTACAACATGATCTTGTCTTATCGTATTCTCTCACTGTGTGAGTGTAGTTTTTAAATTGATAAGGTTAGATTTAATAATTTGACTTTTTTTCAGAGTTTTGCTTATGAAGTTAAGATTAAATTGTCCATTTAAACATTTAGCTTACAGATTTGACATTTTGAGATCGATTATAGAAAGAAATTTCTGCAAAATGTTAAGACATTATGTGTGATTCCTTTAAACAGCTAGTATTGGCCTGACAGGGAATCGCTAAAAACAACCATGCCTTCTTATTTCTGGTCTGCTTTTGAAGACCAGGTGTCTGTAATAATCGATTGGTGAGATTTTTATCAATAGGCCAAGTAACAACATGGTGCTCTTATACACACCATAACACTGTAAAATAATCCACAACAGGTCAAGAATGCAAAAATGACCCGGACGCAGTGCCAACACAAAAAAGGTCACACCAAAAATATGGATTATCAAATATCTGCGGCTAAGCACAACAGGTATCTCGAATTTTTCAATCACAGCAGACGCCCCATTCAGAAGGATTAAGGAAACCAAGAGTGTGAAAACACACTTGATTTGTAGTTTAAGTTTAGGCATGTTTAATTAAACTCAATTTTGGTTTAAATAATTTTTGTGGGAATTATTGAATGTATTATTCACGTGTACGTTTATTTCTGACTAGTACGTAAATTCTTCCAGAAATAAAATGAGGTTCTTCTAGCATCATGAGTGTTGGAAATAGCAAATTCGAATGAACCATTAAAAATATAGAAAACCAAATACGAAAAAGTATTTTTCTCAACATTTCTCGTAAGAAATAGTCAGCAAAAATAAAGTTCCAGCACAAATATGTAAAATCTTCAAAAAATGTAAACGCTACATTCATGTAGGAATGCAGTCTTACAATACGGTCATGTAAATGCCACAATCATGGAGGAATGTGGGCTAACAATACAATGAGAATTGTAAATGCCACATTCCTTCTCGAATGCGGGCTTACAATACAACTATGGTAGGTGATGTGTCAGAAATTTTCAAATGACCAGAGCTCTCTTCTGGTTTCACCGAGACAAGTCATGTGCTCAGTTTATCCAGGGGTGACCACGTGGAGGTAGAGAGTTGGATTTTACACCCCCGCAAACAAATCTATTCATGGCTTTGAACAGTTATATCCACCGTCTTTTGTAAGAATGTGAAGTTGGACATGCTCCTTACGAGACCTAGAAATATCAGATTTGTTTATTTCAATTTTTCAGTTTTCAGAAAAAAGTAAAAACTAGAATTTTCTTTCCCGAAATTAAAATGCTAAAAATTCAATACATACCAATTTTGTTTTTCTATTCGATGTGGTTGGCGTAAAAGATCAATTTCAAGAAGATTCGCATTTTCACTTTCAGGAAGAACTGTGACGAGATCAAGTCCGGTGATGGATGACGCTTGCCATCGGACTTGGTGGCCCTCCAGATTTAGTAAAACACGGCAGCCGAACCGCGTGTTGAAAACAGATCACAGAATTGAAATAACTAAATTCTAAACCAATTCAGTTAGATTAAATTCCCAACTGGTTCATGCCATAACTCCTAATTATGCATGAACATGGATACTTCTTCTAGAATTGTTGTAACTGAAGATTAGCCATTACTCGATCGAAATGGTTACACAAGTTGTGGCGGTGCAGAGAAGCCAACCGTATGCCTCGGATCCCATTAACTACCATTACACTCCTTTTAGAACCAAATACCGGAACCAAGATGACAATCAACCGATTTAGACGACATCTTTCATCGTCTGGGTTTGGAAAGCCATTTATCCTTGATCCCAGATGGAAGAAACAAAATGATACTCCAGTACTATTTTAGCCATTACGTAATATATAGTTTAATTCATATTAATTGGCCCTTTGTCGGCATAGTTATTGTTTAATATTCTCAACCTATTAATAAATGTTATATGATTTGATAATTCCACTAACTAATTTATTTTACCTAAACTCACAAGTTCACTCGCCCAATCTATCTCGCGCGTCAAAGCGTCATAGTCACATGTTCATTTTATTTTCTAATTTTAGAGCATTTTTACGACTAAATTTCGTCCGTTTCCACAATTCAAGCAACATCAAAACGGGTTATTTACGCGATTTCAAGAAAAAAATAATGAAAACTAGCGACAAATTTAAAGAAATTGGATACCACGAGGTGTTTTCCACGAATTTATTTACATCCCAATGTCCCACCACTAAAAAACGATTTTTTTCTCGTTTTGAGGACGTCCACAAGTATTATTTAGCATTTAAAGAGTCGCTACAGCAGGAAATTGAACGAAGATTGCTAAACGACAGGACCATCGAAGACCTAACGAACTTCGAAATGGTTGAAAATAGATGTCCGCCGCGCACCCTTTCCCTAACCAACAGCGTCAACTCCAAAACGCAAACTTACAGCGAATTGGGCATCAATATTCCCAAGGAAATTCAAACAAAATTCGAAGCCAAAGACCCAGTGTCAAACAAACAATGTATTTGCAGGAATTTTGGCGCCAAATTCGAAATGAATTCTTTCATCAAATCTGCATTCGAGTTCCCGTGCAATCAAAGTGTCAATCTCGCCAAGCGATTTTCCCGCATCCTAGGGTAAATAATTGCATTGCAAAAAATTTTTTTTATGAAATTAATTAATTTTGTCAGAATTCTCATCGTTCATCTGCGCTATTGGATCGTAGAAAAGAATTCGTCCGAAATTAACGTGCTTGAAAAGCTAAATTTGAAGCGTTTTTGCACGGATAGTGTTTCGGACAGGTGCGAATATCAACTACAAGGAGTGATTGAACACTTGGTGAGTATTGTTCTTTTCTGGTCAGCTTAGCTTTTGTGGTTAGATTTGTTAATTTCATTAGGAAGTGTTACCAGATCTTTGTGGATCAGCCACTAAGTCTTTGTGAGAGAATATTTAAATACTATTTCAGCTTTTTTTTATAAGATAAGTTAGTTTTTGTTAGACATTTTGTTAGAATTTTTTTCCAATCTATCAACCATTTCTTCTTTTCCTTCTTCCTTTAGCTAAAAAAAATGTCGTGGAATTTAATTCCAATTGACCTCGTAGAGGTTATTGATATTACCTCCGATGAGGAAGCCGTCGAGGTCATTCAAGTGCCATCAGACGATGAGGCCATCGTGGCCGCTGAAGTTCCGTCGGAGTCGGACTCTGACGATGACGATGAGCCTATGGTTATTATACAACCAATTAACGAGGTTCCCTTCCGAGGCTTTCCGCCTGAAGTCGATCCAGAACAATTCGTTTTGAACGGATACCCACATTTAAGTTATGTGGACCTCTGTATGCTTTTGCGAGCCCGCTTTTGTGCCATCCAGGCCAGAGCGGTGAGGGCGGGATTGGATGACATAGTTCAGCGCTTCGTCAATAACGATCCGGCGCTTGACTTAATTATGGAGCAGAGAGACTTTATGTAAGGACGTATTGCATTAGATCATTATTTGCAATTAACAATTATGTGTCGCAGACAAGTGACGAGATCCCATCCTCCGATGGATGGAGATGATCAGTTGATTTTGAGACATATTATCCCTAATGTATTGCTTTTGCCAATTCCATTGCCTTAAATTGTTATTGTATTAAATAATAAATAAATATTTCATAAAAACTAAAAAATATCTCATTGTATTGCAATTATCGTATTCTAAAGCTGTTTTGCAGTGTGGTTTTTTGACCCCTTCCTCCTGTGGATAGACATTGGATTAGGCCAGGATTAATGATCCTTAATGTCCTTATGTATTGGTGTTTTATAGTTATCTGAGTAGTTTTTATATTGTTAAGGTTAGACTCTTCTATATTTAAAAGTTTGACATCTTTTTTTTCAGTTGTGTCCGTGTTAGCAGATCTTAAGCTACGGTAAGTATACTTAGTAAGTATACTTTTTGGTTTTGTGTTTGTTTTTATTGAAAGTGTTTGTTTTTGAATAAACTTTTTGGTTTGGTTTTGTTTTGTTTTGGTTTTATAATAAAAACACTAAATAACGTCATGCCAGGACAAAAGCGCAAGCGTGGAGGGTGTTGCCTTGGATGGCGATATTGTTTCAATTCGTCATCGACGGTTTGAGAAGGGCGAGCTATTGTCGGACGAGGCATATGACTCGTCCAAGAGTGTCTCTAAGTAGATGAAGCAACAATCAATGAAGAATTGGATGCATACTTCTGCTTCGAAGACTGTGCCACCAACATTGAAGTCTGTGACACCATCGATTTCTCAGTCATCCTCCATCCATCATCTTCCCGACCGACTTCACCAGTTGAACCAGTTAAACCAGCGACCGTCAATCAACAATCAACAACTCCAGTCAAGTCTACACCTGCTAAGCCTGAAGGAAAGATTGTGGAAGCAAGTACGAAACATTTCCTATTGGATGGCTATCCACATATCACGTATCCTCATGCCGTTAATCTGTCCCGTGCCCGTCACCATGCCCAGGAAGCTCTGGCCTTTCGAGTTTATGGCATCCAAATAATAAATTTCTGCAATTGGGTTTATCCACATTGTGAGTATCACAATGCTAATCCTCATCCGCAAGCAGTCAGGAGCCGTGAAGATCACACCCAGATGCTTACTGAGCTTGATTGGACTTATATTAGATTTCATAATACCATTGCGTCGTCACAACTCTGTTGGTCACGAGTCCCTGCCCCGCACTTGATTAGCCATTTCTTATTACTTTGGCAATCTGTTTTCAACGTTCCAGATTATGCCATTGAAGTTCTTTTGAGATTTATATTGGCCAGTATTGCTTTCACTACTAATTTAACTGTTCCTTTGACTTCTTACAGACAAATTGTGAATTCTATATCGCCACAACTGAGTTTCACCAAATATGTAGTTTGCCTGAATTGTTTTTTCATTTACAAGAACCAAAATCTTACTGAAAAAATAGAAGGAACAATTTGTAGCAAAAAGTGCAGCAATGTGCTATTTCCACATCATCCACATGCCACTAGACGAAAGTGTAATAAGACGTTGATGAAAACAATGAAAACGCATAACGGTAAGCAGAAATTTGTGGCTTCTAAAACCTTTTGTTACAGGTCATTACAAACAACACTTCAAGAATTTCTGCTTCGACCAAATTTTCTGAATCGCTGCAATTCATGGACTCAACGGGATATTGATGAAGACTACATTGCAGATGTGTACGATGGGGAATTGTAGAAAGAATTCATTTCAAATGGGCATTTCAAAAACAATTCTGACATTGGCGTTATGATCAACGTTGATTGGTTTCAGCCATTCAAATTTGTGAATTACAGCATCGGAAGCGATATATCTTGTAATTTTAAATTTGCCTCGAGAAGAAAGATTCCTTGCAGAGAATGTAATCCTAGTAGTAATTCCTCATTTTCGCAAAGAACCACCATTGAATACATTTTTAAAGCCATTGGTTGAAGAACTTCTTGAAGGATGTACCAATGGATTTCAATTTAAAATTCACAATCAAGTTAATGCAACTGTAAGTGCATTTTTTAGAATATATTTACGTTTCCTAATAATCAAAATTCATTCTCTCTTTTTAGAATATTAAAGTTTGGCTCATGTGTGTTGCGTGTGATCTTCCAGCAGGTCGTAAAACTTGTGGCTTTTTAAGTCACTCGGCACGTCTAGATTGCAGTAAATGCCTCAAGGTTTTTCCAGGTTCGAAAGTGCGTGGATTCCATGTACCTCAGGTTATAAATAATTTTGTTTTTTAAATTAGGATCAATTGGAGCAAAAGATTACTCTGGTTTTGATAGAAATTCCTGGAAGAAACGAAAAATGGAAGATCATAAAAAAAAAATCAGACATATACAAGCTGACGGTACAACTTTAACAACGAAAAAGAAACAGAATATCTGATTCCATATTTTGATTCCAGTGTTGCTGGATTTGCCCTACATTGATATAATTCGTTATCATGTCATTGACCCAATGCATTGTCGCTTTTTAGGAATTTCCAAGAAAATGATACACGAATGGATCAAGTCAGAGAAATTGACAAAAAAAGACTGAAGAAATGCAAAATATGCTGGATGATTTTGTTGTTCCTTCTTCTGTGGGCAGAATACCTCATAAACTATGAAATAATTTTAGTTCATTTACAGCTGATCAATGAAGAATATGGACCATAGTATTTTCTAATGTTTTACTTTATAAACGTTTGCCAAAACAAGACATGGAATGCTGGAGAATCTTCGTTTTGGCTTGCTCAAAATTGTGCAAGAAAGTTCTTTCCAAGCAAGAAATTATACGCATTGACAACTTGTTTTTAAGATTTTGTCGCAAGTGTGAATCGCTGTACGGAAAAACATTTATAACACCAAATATGCACATGCTGTGTCACTTGTGTGAGTGCATTGTAGACTATGGACCAATTTACTCATTTTGGTTGTTTAGTTTTGAAAGGTAAATATATTATGTAATAGTATCAAGTGATTTTTTTACTTATAAATAATTTTATTTTTCAGGTATAACGGAATGCTCGGTTCACAAAAAACAAACAAAAGAGATGTGGAAGTGCAGTTTATGAAAAAGTTCCTGCAGACTGTTTACGTCAAGGATGAAGAAGACCAACTCCAAGATTTAGATGAAAACTTTGATGGGATTTTTAAAGATCTGAAGAAGGGCACACATCAGAGAGGCACCCTATCATCGATTCCAATTAAGCTATATTATAAAGTTATGTTTTCATTCATATCCAATTGTTGACAATGATTGGTCTGTCGACTTAACATCCTCTACAATAGCAAAAAAAGAAAATTATACATTTTCAGAATCAGACTTAATCAGCTAAAGAATGTTCATCATTTCATTTATAATCAACTTGCAACTCTCTTTATTTCTCCATCTGCAAAGCAACATATCTTAGGACATGGACAAAATATATTTGGTACTCATAAATCAAAAAGTGACCAATCATCGTACATTCTCGCCAATTGGTCTGCGTCTGATGACAACATTGAAATTATTTCTGATAAATTACGACCCGGGAAACTCAGACATCTTGATTCTTGATACATAAGCAAACGAATCTGACTCTGATCACTTTGTTGAAATCTCTTAATGAGGCTGAAATAGGCCAAAACAAAGAAATGTTAACTCAAATACTTTTAACAACAAGCCGAGGTGGACGACAGTTATTCAATACCCCAAAGGAAGAGGAAATGCATTGCCTACAGAAAAGAAAGAAGACTTAATTAATAGAGCTGGAAACAACCATCCGAAATGATGTAGAGGCGAAAAAATCATTTGTAAGCTTTTTCCTGTACATTCTTTGATTACTAGTAATTAATTCATTGTTATTTGGACTATTTATAGACATCTACTTGTAAGTTGGTCGAATGTGGAGGATCCACAATAGAAGACAGCATATTTCGAATGCTTAGAAAAATCAGCAATGATAAAGTTTATTCCCTTTACAACTGGATGGGAATGAATAGGAATAAGAACTGTCCAAAGAAATCGTCTTTTCCTAAGGATTATCCGACCATCTGTGAAGTCATTAAAGGTAACCAATTAAAGTGTTAAATTATGCAAATTAAAATATAATTTATTTTTAATTTTTTATAGTCACTATAAAGTAGACTACAGTGGGTAATAATTGTACTGATGCGGAGTTCAAAACTAAAATGAAAAAATTCCTGGACGGTGCAGGCGATAGAAAAACCAAGTCTAACAAGAAGTAACAATAAATATACCTATTTGCCTATTTATATATGTACAGTAAACATAATTAACATTTTTTCTTAATCCAAATTTTAGATCAGCTCTCGGAAGATGATGTTCCACATGGACCACGCGAATAAATACATGTTTTTATTGTTAATAAAATCATTTTAATAAAAAATTTAACAATCAGTCTTTTTTTCAAATCCAATGTCTAGAACAGGGTAAACTAGCCACTATTGACAGATAAGCATAAGATTTTGCCTGCTGTCAGCTCAATAAAATTAGCTGCACAAGTGTTAAGTCATACAATCGCAGCTAGAATTTTTGCAGCAACATATAAACAAATAAATCACAATCCGTTTGCATTATGGGCAATAGCTAGGCTTAAATTCAATATTACATCAGAATTCTTAGACAGAGACAAGAGAATAAAGTGTCTATAAGACAGCCAGCATGGATCTGTTAAGTTAAACGCAGTCTACAAATTTGTATCAATATAAAAGATGAGAGTAAGGCAGTTTCCAATGCATAGAAATGATTGGTCACTTGATAATATTTCAAGTTTTATCACATTTTCTCTTCTTGATCAGAATTTGCTAAAAAGTACGTATCAATCTTTATGATTATAAGAACATATTTATCAATGTTTCAATTGTTATGAACGAACTTCAACAAAATCGAAATCAATTGAGTGAATGACAACAATAATTTTGATAGCGAGTCATTTGTTAAGCGAAAACAAATTAAAAGGTGTTGGAAATAGCGAATTCGAATCCGTGTGCACCATTCATTAAAGAATACTTTATAGTATTTATAGTAAGAACAATATTTTTCAACATTTATCGGAAAAAAAGAATTATTCTAGATTAAATTTATGCAACCTTTTCATAAAAAATAGGCGACAAAAATAAAGTTCCAGCACAAACACTTAGAAACATCAAAAAATGTAAATGCTACATTCATGTAGGAATGCAGTCTTACAATACAATCACGTAAATGCCACAATCATAGAAGAATGTGGGCTAACAAAACAATGAGAATTGTAAATGCCACATTCCTTCTCGAATGCAGGCTTACAATACAACTCAATGACGTAACAGAAATTTTCAAATGACCAGAGCTCTCTTCTGGTTTCACTGAGACAAGTCATGTGCTCAGTTTATCCAGGGGTGACCACGTGGAGACTGGCCAGGACATTTAACCGAATTTCATGTGAAAATGGCAATTATGTGACAAAAGACGACGGCTCATGTGGAAGATTAATTACCGGTAAACACAGTAGCAAGAAAAAAATCTAATTTTCAAACTTTGCGAATATTTAAATATGGTATATATCCATATCTAATATTTATCACCTCAAAAAATATTCCTGTTGGTGAGGAAAGTTCTTACAACTTAATTAATTGATGTTTAATTAATTAAATGCTAACTGTTTAGATATGGACACCATGTTAAAATTGCTCCATGCTGCATTCATAGAATGGAATACAGTCTTACAACAGCAATATCATGCATTTGGTAAACGCTACACCCATAAACTAGAATGCAGGCTAACAATACCAAAGAATAAAATTCAAATTCAAATCACTAGACCAGAGCTCTCATTCAGCACCACTGGAATAATAACTGACCAGTGGCCCAGGGGCAACCACGAGGAGGTAGAGAGTTGGATTTCCTGCCCCCAATTCACACAATAAAATATCTTCGTGAAATCTGCAATGAAACGAATGAAATTATCAAATTACGCCCACGAGGCTGACTAGAAATTACACAATGGCGGCGGCAACGCCCTGGAAAATTGAACAAATAAAATAATAAAATTGTGTCCACACAACTCCTTGATTGAACACCTACCTATGTGAAAAGCTTGAAGTTAAATCAATGAATAAATACCGAGTGGCGATGATTAACTAGAAAACGAAGGCTTCGAAAAACGTGTGCCAACTGACGGACAATGGCGGAGGCAACGGCCTCGTAAATTCAACAAAGAAAAATCAAAATCGTGTCCATACAACTTCTTGATTGCACACCTACCAACGTGAAAAGCTTGAAATTAAATCAGTTTGAAGAAATTAATTTGAATAAATACCCAGTGACGACGATGATAAACTAGAAAATGAAGACTTCGAAGAATGCGTGCCAACTGACGGAAGGAAGAACATCCTCGACGATAATGGCGACGGAATCGGCCTGGCAAATTGAGCGAAGAAAAATCAAAATTGTGTCCACACAACTCCTTGAGTGTACACCTACCTGTAAAGCTTGAAACTAAATAAATTAATTTGAATAAATACCCAGTAATGACGATAAACTAGAAAACGAAGGCTTCGAAGAACGCGTGCTAACTGCCTCGATGTGTTGGTTCGAGCGTCCTCTAGGAAAAACTGCGTCAACGTTGTCGCGGTCAAAGACTGCCTGACGGATTTGTTAAGAATCGCTCCGACCGAACTGAAAATTCATTTTTGTAGTCGGGTTTTGGAAGATAACTTCTCATTATTTTTTGGCGGCTTGGAAATTTGCGCACAGGATTTGCGAAACATCAGACTATTGTTGCACGACGCCTGGAATAAGCGAAGAGTGTTGTCCAGGTGTGTTTCTAAAAACATGGCCGGCGATATAGCGACTTCGAATTGAATTGGGATTTGTTGGAGGTCGTGGCAAAAGTGTGCATCGCTTCTGAACGAGAGATTGTGGTGACCACGAAGTCACAAAAATGTTTTAATTAATCTTAACCTAATAAATAGTGATTTTAATATTCATAATGATATATTGTCAGATTATTGCGGGAAAACTAGCTATACTAGTTTTACCGTTTCTGCGGGACTGACGTAACAACGTCATACATTTGCATAATTCTCCGGATTTATGCAAATACGTCATTTCCGGTCCAGCCAGTATTTAAACCTGTGTCCGACCGGAAACCACTACTTTATAGATACCAGAGCAACATTAGCATCACCACCTCACCGTCAGGCCGTTTTTACCGGATTGATAGAGGATCGATGCCCGTTGCCAATTACATCTATAAATCAGAAGTCACAGATATTATCGTAGCAATACTACGATTGTAATATCTCCCGAAGCGAAGCGTTTGCGAACACGTGTTTCGCCAGACGCCATTACCCTAGACAACAGTAGAAGCCACGTGTAAGACTGCCGTGCAGCAACAAATCGTATCCGCCAGCAAGGATCCGAGACCACATTGTTAAGTATCATTATTGTATTATTACAAGTGTGAAATAAAGGGTGTTATTAGTAAGATATTGTGTTGAGTTTATTTACCGGAATCAAGGTTACGACACGTGGGGGTCTGTCCGGGATAGTTTTGAACATTCAAACTATTTTAAACAAACGTATCTTACGGTTTGACATTTGCAAACTATCGAAATGACGAAAAGCGGGAAAAATCGAAACCCTTCAACCGCAAGCGCCCGAAGAAAAGCCATGGAATCCGCCAAGGCAAGGGCCGAAGCATTAGCTAGTCCAGCGTTAGACAAGCAGCCACCGGAGCCGACGAAGGAAAAGACGACTGGAAAAACACCAGTCAACGAGAACCACGCGGAAAAACCACCCGAGAAAGTACCGACCGATAAAACGCCGGCTAGTAAAGTACCCGCTAGCAAAAACCCAACGAATAAAACGCCAATAAACCAGCGAATCGAAGGAGAAGTCGAAGAAGAGGAAGAAGAAGAATCCGAACAAAGTCAGAACGGGTATAACCTATTCGACAATCAGGATAATCGCCAGAGTAATCGTGTCACGATCACACACGGTTATAATTCGAAGAAATCCCAGATCGATAGTTGTAAAGAAGCGTACGAACTCGCTCGACTGGAGGGAATCCCTTACGATGAAGAAGGGGACCCGCTAGCACAGATGAACATGATCATTCGTCTTGCCAAAGAGCGAGCGGAAAAACGAGCCCTTAGAAGGGGTCGAAAAAGCGTAAAACGTCAAAAAACGAATAACCAAACGACGGACTCCTACGATTCCACCCGAACATCCGACGCCGACGACGAAAGCGAGGCCGATTCCCTCAACTCGAAAGGAATCAACGTTCAAGGATGGGATAGTATAGTGAACGAGCCAGTCGAAATCCAGAACGAATTTCTGGAAGCCTTCCAACAGGACCGTCGAAATAATAAGGGTCAACAGTCGTGGGCAATCGCCCAATCCTTCGCTACGAGGGCTGGCCACACCAGTCAAACACCAAAGGATCCTAACGCAGAGATGATTAGACTGATAAATCAGCGAAACCACCTCAGAAACCAGCAAGGACGGAACAGGTTGGCAATGCCAAGCCTCGAGGATATCCAGACGGTACAAGCCAATGTCGACGCCGCGAATGAGGCGGAGAGAATGAAAACACAAGCCGCCAACGAAGCCGACCGAGAAGCCGCAAGACAAAAAGCACAACTTTACAGCGGGAGAAAGTCGACCATTTTGATCGGACAGAAGAACGGGGTCCTAACTGGAACAGCCATAAACGGAATTTTCCCCCCCGGAACACAACTGACCGAGTCGCAGCTAAACTCGACAACACCGACCTTGACCGACCCGAACTCGACCAACGATAATTTCCAACGATTTGCGCCACAAAATGGAGCTACGTCCCCGAACTGTGGGAATCAATACCAAGCCGATCCCATAATGGAAGCTAGATTAAGAGCACTCGAGGAACGAGCACGCGCCGACTCCCAGGTCAACCAAAATCGAAATCTGAGAAATCGCCCAAGACAAAACGAGAGCCTTCTTCGAAAATATTCCGCCGATCAATGGGCCTTAGAACAAAAGGACCGAAACATAAAATGGTCACAGTTGCGACTGATGAGATTCGACGGAACCTGGAGGGCCGGCAATAAATTCTTAGACGAAGTGGCACTCACCATTTCACGACTCGGAGCCGAACCCGACGAGATGGTGGCAAAAGGGCTACCCGAAATATTAGTAGGGGAAGCCAGAGCCTGGTATGTGGAAGCAAAATTAAAAACTTGGGAACAGTTTGTCGTCGCTTTCAACAGTCAGTACGGCGAGACACAAAAAGAAATTAGACAGAGAGTCAGTCTCATGCTACAAGCCTCAGGAGAAGAGTTACGAGCCTATTTCCGACGAGCGAAAAGTTTGTTCAATGAGTTGGATACGCCACTCGACGAATATGCGCAAAACGTGATTTTCGAAAAGGGGTTAAACGACACCTCGAAGAAAGTACTGAGAGATAT